>PVJD01009173.1:0-65461 GCA_004026545.1 Mormoops blainvillei | reverse complement strand
GAGAGAGAGAGAGAGAGAGAGAGAAGAAAAGCAACAGAAACAACTTGCAGAGCAGCCATGGAGCGGATCTCGTGGAGTGAAGATCCTGTGCGTCTCTGAGGCACAGCCCCCAGGAAATGGTGGCAGGATGAGGGACTCTCTTTTCAGTGTCTGGCCCCAATGGAATGCACTAATGGAACCCAATGGCACACCTCTCACCCGAGGACGAGGAAATAAGGCTGAGGAAACAGGCACTGTGATCTTTCACCTTGAAGAAGGATTCGCGCACCCATTTTATCTTCTTTTTGATCTGCCTAGAGTAAAGGCACCTTAAGAGTAATTGAGTTGAACCGTTGCTTCTTCACTGTCACTGAGAGCCCAGAGGAGCCCTTTTGACATGGATTCAAGTAACAATAATAGACTTTCCAGAAAGTATACAGCCATGCAGTAGGAAAAATAGAGACATTTATTGAAGAAGATACAACAAACATTGTACATAGGACACCTCAGTCCCCTTCAAAGCAGGCACCCTGGGACCTCACACAGTTTTCCCCATCGCCGTCAGCTGTCCTGTCATATTTTCCTGAATCTCATGAAGTATCTGAAATCTTTTCTTTTTCAAAGATGATTTTAGTTTTGGGAAAAGCCAGAAGTCGTGATGTGCCAAATCTGGGCTGTAGAGGGGCTGAGTCACCTGGGTGATTTGATGTTTTGCCAAAAAACTCTGCATGGGACATGACGCATGAGCAGGTGTGTTGTGATGAAGCTACCAATCATCAGTTGCCCATAGCTGCAGCCTTCTGAATTGTACAAATAGTTTCTTTGGAGGAATGTTCAAGCTTAACACAAAATTTGATGCAGATTCTTTGCTGGACTCAGTCACTTTGAATGCATCAGCCACACGGTACACATGCCCACTCAACGGCGCCTACTGCCCCCACTGACTAGTACAGTGTAGTCGTCATGGTTCACACATGTGCATCCAGTCCACTCTCCTCGTCTGCAGGTTACATCAATGTTGTGCAAACCACTCTCGTTATATTGACAATGGCTGGAAGTTTTCCAGACAGGCCTCTACTTTGCCAAACCGTCAGCCTCTTAAAGTTATGCTTGGGGTTCTGCATATGTGGTGGTAAATTTTTATAATGTTTCACTGATCTAATCTCTTAAGTGCTATTGTGTTTCTTCTTCCTCTCAATATCCATTTCCAGGGTACCATGAAATGCGACATGTTCTCACAGCACTTGACCTTTAACACTAGTTCTGTGAGTCTCAGAAGCAGTGAAATCTGACAGCAGTTTGTAGTTCTCATGGTCACATACTGAGAAGGCTTCTATCAAGCTTTGGATGCATTTTTTTTTTTTTTGTAACTCTTTTCTTTTGGGGAACTTTAAAATAAAAACTCGGATTTTACTAAGTGAATTAATCATAGCCCTTCAGTTAAAAAAGGTACTATTGATAAAAGTTTGTTCAGGAATATTACTTGTATGTGTATAATTTAACTCTGTAAAAGAATATGATGAGACCAGGTAGATTTTAGAGTCTAAAGCATGTTACAGCATTCCAGAAAATGCCTCTCAGATATTAAGTCCAATATCAGTAACCATGTTTCCTAACGACGTGAAGGTCATGTGTTCAGATTCCCCTTCCAAATTTTAAATAGAATGTTCTGCCTGGCTTAATGACCTCCTCAGTAGGTGAGGTCACTTTGCCTCACAAAAGCCCAAGTTAGAGACCCTGGAGGAGCTGGGCAGCACTGAGTGCAGCTACAAGGACACTTTGCACGTGGCGGGAAGGGCTGAGGCCGAGAGCCAGGGGGCCTGGATCCGCGGCGCGGGGTGGGTGACTTTGTTTGGGCTCTTGTTTCCTCATCCATGAACTGGAGGTAAAAACACACGCTCTGCTTCTCAGGGTTTTTGTAAAATCAAATGAAATAGTGAGAGAATATTTTTAAAACAATTCATGGAAGATTGCTTGTTATTGATACTTTATCACTAATGTTCTGGTTTCGAAAGAGCATTGTTTTCATTGTTGACACTCGGTGCTAATCACCTGTTAAGGCACGCAGGACTTTTGACTTGTGCCTAATTTCAATATGCAGTTCAAGAAATATATGACTTGTTTGCTAATAAAGTAGTGTTGCATAGATATGATAATTAGCTTTGTGCATGAAGTTACTGTGCTGTATCCTCATATGTTTATGTTTTTTAAGTACTTATGTGTGGATATATTAAATAGATTTGGAGACTTTGGGGAAAAAATAAAATCTAGACCGCTTCAACATAGCAACAGATGGCAAATGTGGGAAAAGAACGAGATATTGGGAGATCAGATTGTCATAAAACAAAGAAAATGTCAAGGACTATATTACTTTAATTTTTTGAGATCTTTCCAAAAGAGCCAACTTCTCTTTAGTTAAATGATGACATTGAAGATTTAGAGTAAGCACTTTGTAGCTTCTGACCTCAGATTTCATTTCTATTCCTATAACATGGAAATCAAAATAACTATTCCTTAACCACTTTGTATACTTTAATTCTACTTTCTGAAAAATCTGTATTTTTATGCAGAATATTTATGAAAAATCAATTATTCAAATTAGTATAATCTGAATTAAGTTTTCTTCAAAAGGGCACACCATGAAGAGGCAAAATGGTATTAAGAATGAAAATATATTATTCATAATTTCAAGTGAGTCCTTCCTTACACACTGTATTAATATGCTTGGTAAGCATTTTAAAAATAGTTTTAAGATTTTTCAGTGTTATGACAGTTTTAGCATGATTACTGTCTTACCGAAACCTGTAATGCTATTTCCCACTAAGCCAGCAGCGGTACAGAACAGATAGATAATAGGCAGAGTTTTGGGGTGAATCTGATGTGATATTGAATCCTGGCTCCTCCTTATTTATAACTGTGTCAGGACAAACTACCTGACCTTTCTGAACCTCAGTTTCCTCACCTGAAAAATGAGCGTGATGACATCTACCTTCCTACACTGAAGCAAGTATGTGGAAACAGGCAGCTTGTATTCTTCAGGCTGAAGGGAAGAGTATCTTTTTGCAATTTCCCACTCTGTATCAATAGATGGATATAATGGAAAGATATTGTTTAAAAGGTTTGTTAGCCAACCTGAAACTTTTTTTTCTGAGTTAAGAAAGATATAGTCGAACTTGACAGTTAATATTTAAAAAGTTATCCATTGTCACCTAAGTGAAAATTTATATTCTTAGTATTTCCATGATGATGAAATATAAACTACTTCTAAAAATGAGGGTAAAAGTGACATACGAACATTTCATTTTGCATTACAGGAATTTTGCCAACCTCACATAACATCAGAAACTAGAAAATAAAAACCTATCTTTGAGAAAGTCAGTTACTGTTACTTGTTTATATAGCTGAAATACAACCAGAATTGTAATATCACACACCCCCCCAAAAAAAATCAACCCTGAAGAAAAATTCCTAAATTTATATCCTTATGATATCATTTCACCATTGGGGAAAAGTATACTTAGCAGGGCAAGAAGTATTTACCTATGAAGGCCCACGCAGGGACACAGCCTCATTAAACTGATAAGGAGTACTACAAATGCAAAACACTCACCCCAGTGCCTCGGTGAGAGCCAGGCACCTGCTTATCTGAGGACCAGCCTTGGACAGCGGATGCAGATACCGTCATCGGCATGAGGGATGCTCGTGGCAAGGCGGGCTGTCGATTCCCCTCCTACATGTGGTCTTAGCCGCTGCTCCTTGAGTCCTGAGGGAAATGTGAAAGGAGGAACATCATGTCTTATGGCATTCTTCATACAGTGACACTAATTACCTGTCTTTGACTATTATGTCACTTAATAGCTAGCTATGTAAATTGCAAAGGACAAAAACTAAAACTCATCAATGATTTTAGAGTATGTTGTTAAAAACGAACCCATCATCATGAAAAATGGTAAATTAAATTGACAGCCTAGATAGTTTTTACCCCTGCCCCCAGAATCTACCAAATCTTTACTTGCTAGTTGATTCGTTAGGTAAGTAAACACATTCTTTTCCTGGAGTGGTTGAGAAAGATTTAAATGGTATTCTGCAGGGAAGACCCAATGTAAGTAGGGAGGGCTGACACGTTGTTTTCTGTCTGACCTTTCTCGGTGGGTGTGTGGAACTGTGACTTTGTTGCTATAGACTTAAAAACAGTTTCTTTTTTTTCACCTTGTCTGTAGTACAGAGGTCAAAGCATTTCTATTCCACCGAATTTGTTATAGCAGCACTTCAGGGAGCTTCTCCTATGTGACAAACAAAAAACATGCATAGGGTATAAGGCTGAAAAAGTGATTTAGAAAAGTTAACAGTTGTACAATCAGAAGCATCTATTGAAGTGTAAATTTAAATAAAATACCAAGAAATGTGCTTTTGGTAGTGACATTGTATGACACTTTTGCTTTGGGTTTTCTTTCCCCCACCTATTCACTGAGCAGCTGTTAACGACAAATGACAAACAAACAAGAAAGCAGTTGTCTCTAAAGGGAGAGCTTGTGTGTTCTTAAAATTCTTGCAGCCTCATTTCAAGAAGATGATTAATGGAGGGTTATTATTATTATTGAATCATTTCAAAGGGTATTTCAGAGATGCAGTAGGATGTAACAATGTAACAAATATGTACATATCTTTCTAATATTTGTCATACGATGTACAACAATTAGAATAAATGAAAAACTTATTTTTCACTTTAGTAAAGTTTAAGGTGTTCTAAAAAGAGTCAATTTTTTCCAAAAATCCCTCATAATGAGATGGACAATACAATAGCTTGTATTGTCAGTAGGCTCTCTCACATCATTATTTGTTACCACAAGAAATTGCTAAAAGACACATTCTGCTTCACATCATGAGATTAACAAGTGCAATGAGATGTGTAGTATCCATACTAGAGCTCTTTATGTGTTATTTACAGAGCATAGCTTTGCTTGCGTTCTTCCAAAGTTACTTTTTATTTGCTCTAGTATTAAATAAACAAAGTGATAGTAGAGACTGTTTTGAGCACCTCTGTTTTTGTAGCATGAAGAGCATCCCACCTGACTGTTCTGCTCTGCATTTCAGTCCAGTCTGTGTTCTTCTTACAGCCGCGTCCCGCTGCGCTCCCTCGGGACAGGCGCACCCGCTGCCGGCGCCCCAACCGCGAGACGCGGGACTCGCTCTCCAATCTCCAGTCCCACCTTTCTGCTCCATCTTCTGCTGTCCTTCACGTCTCCAAATCCAGGGCATTTGCAGGAGAAATTACGAGGAGCTGCAGGCAGGGGCAGGCACCTGTGTGTGAGGGAGACAGACATGCCAGGCTACGCGGCGGGGAAGACACATCTGCGCTGAACTGTGTGGTGACAGTCTCGAAAGCCTGCTGCCACTGTTCCTCGTTCTGTGCTTCCCTGTCCTGGGTCATCACCCTTGTGGCTCAAAAGTTAACGCCCTCGCTACTCTTCTCTCTTCTACTCCAAGGGCTGTTAGGTAATAACTATTTCCATTTTTCAAAGTAATTTACCTATTCCCACCCACCCCCACTACCTGCAGTCCAGAGATTTACTAAAATCTTGTCGTACCATTTTCTCTTCGTCCTTGTGGGTTTACAACGTCTTATTTTATCACTCGCCTTTTATGAGCTTTTGAGAAGCAGACATGATAATTTTAAGTAGTAAATCTGTCCCATTGATCTGATTTCTGTTGGAACTTTTGGGTGACTAATTTCACGGCACATCATCTCATGCTTCTCGGATCTCAAATGTTTAATAATATCTTCAAAACTGTACGTATGTGTGAATTAGCAAGATTCCAGGGGCCAGCGCTCGGATGGGTGGGGAGGAATGACAGCCCACACTTTCGTCAGCGAGACCCTCCCGCTTCTTTTACTGATGTTGCCTCTGGCCTTAGCAGCAGCACAGCTCACACACTCACCTGCTTATCTCCTGTTTTCAGGGTGTTATTGAGATACTTTCTGCATGTGAATGTGAGGCTTCAGCCACTAGAAAGGCATCTTTGGAAAAAAAATTAGCTGAAGAGAGGGACAACTGTATTTTCAATATATTTTGACAATGTAAGAGACTGTCCTATTGAAAAAGCAAGGACAGTTATTCTGAGTGAATTTATTTAACTAAAAAAAGTGTGTTTTCTAGACATTTAGAGAAAGAAAAAGGTGAGATTCCTATCTTCTGGGTTGCTTTGTGCTTCTTCACCTTTAAAGGGCATGTAAGGTCACAGGTGGAAGAAAATTGCGGTTCTTGTTATGACAGCAACAAGCTGGGATGGGACTAGAGATCAAGACTGTTCGTATGGGGTCACTGCGCGGCGGGACTTCATGAATTTATTCATTGAAATGTGGCCGTGTCCTCATCCAATGAGATGTCGTCTTTACAAGCGTGGATTGTACCATCAAACAAATGGCTGTCTAACTTCTGTGAGGGAGTCATCCAAAACTGGTTTATGTATTTGACTGAAAGGAGAAAAACAACTAAAATTTCAAAGAGGAAAAAAGCAGAAGTTCACTCCTTAGAAGATTCAGCCTTGTGCTTTTTGGTAACATTTTATTAATTAAAATGTATGTTTGTGAAAAATGTGAAATAATGTATTTTGAGTAAAATATTAATTTTTGAATTATTCAAAGAAAGACAAAAAAGTTTGCTCTAAATCTGAAGGCAGGTGAGTTCAGTGGAGCTTTGGAGCCACCTGTCCCACTTTGGAAGGGACCGAGCAAGTCCTCTGACCGACAGCTCATGAGCGAGTGAGCTGCGGTCTGTCAGCCTGGGAGGCACGGGTCGGACCTCTGTCGCATGGGTGAGCTCAGAGCAGACGGGGCTCCCAGCTGAACCTCGAGATGACTGCAGTCCCAGATGACATTTTGTTCCCACCTTGATTTTGTGAGCGGAAGGAACAGAGGGCAGGCTGAGCCACGGGTGGATTCCTGACCCTTAGAAGCTGTGACATGATACATACTGTTGTTTTAAGCCCCTGAATTTTGGGATAATCTTCTATTCTGCAGTAGGCCTACGAGAGGTTTTGAAAGTTTACAGACATTTCAGGGAGCGAAAGATGCTAACATTAAGAAGTGAGCGTGCTGTCAGGAAAACATAGCTTGAAGATAAAGTGAGGGCTATAGCTGTACAGCTATCTGGTAAGTACTGGAACTGGTTGAAGGATGGACTGTTCAGTCACACAGAGGGCCCCTGGAAGATACTGAGAGTGTGCCAACAGATCCTCTTAATCAAATAAGACGGCGAGAAAAGCTTGTCACGGTACCCAGTCACTGGGTCAGGAGCTAGATAATGGGCTTATACGAGCTCTCTACTCCGGGGAGATTCACAGACCTGCACCATTTTCGAGGAACCTATCGGCAGAAGCCCAGCTTGCACTGAGAGGAAGGGAGACCCTGCACAGTGACGGGTACTGCTGGATGCGAAATTTCTAGTGGCAGGAAGCAAGGTTAGAAAACTACTCAGTTGTAAAGAAGTGTTATTTTTCGTAAAAAATAATGACCGAGAAAGCAGAGCTGAGGGCCCCGAAGGTAGTTCCAAGAGCTTTGGCCTTGAAATTTGGTAAGAAGCTTCCAGCATATGACTGACTGGGTTTCACAGTCACTCTCGCCTAGCGCCTTCTTTCCGTTGTTGGAACAGGAGTGTCCAGAGCTGTTCTCCGACACCTGTCCCACCCTCACATCTTGGATGTGTGTTAGAGGCAGGTAAGCGCTCTCATTTGCTGCACAGGCTGGAAGAGGCTGGACTTGAGCAGTGCTCCTTAAACGTCACGTCCTCGGAGCCTCACTCACACCCAGATGTGACGTGGGTGATGAGATTCTGCACTTTGAGCTCATGATGTGATGAGATGTGACTTTCGGAGGCCTCGAGAGGGTGGTATGAGTGTATTTCACACGGGAGAGGAATGTGAATGGTTGAGGACCAAAAGTCAGAACGTGATAGGCAAGCGTCTAAAATGGCCCCCAACGTCGTCTGTCTCCCGCACCCCACACCCTTGTGCAATCTGCTGCCCGTGGTGTGGGCTGAAACCAAGGACTGGCTCCTCGTGAATCAGATACCGCAAAGGGCATGGCGTGACCTCCGAGATGGTGCCGTAAAAGGCTGACTTCCACCTGGTTCTCTCTGCCTCTCTGTCTCCGTCCGTCTGTCTCTCTCTCTAAGGACTCAGGCAGCCCTGTGAAGAGGTCCATGTGACAAGGAACAGAGAGTGGCTTTGGGCTAACCAGCAGCTTTTCAATATGGAAACTCAGTTCTGGATAAATCTCAGCTGTTACCTCCTCTAGTTTTACCTTTCTCTCATATCTCCATTGTACTTTTGAATTCTTTGGTGTTCTTTTCATGAACTTCCTAGTTCTTACTGCTTTGTCTCTGAGTGTTTCCTGCTAGGCTCATTCCTCCGTATTATCTTTTAATTTTACTACTTTTTTTTTTAAATACTGTGGAAACTCTACTTCATTTCCCAGTTAATTCCCTTTACACATTATTTTGAATTTCAGTAACTGTTTTTAAAAAATATTTTAAAATTGTTTTTCTATTTTTTTATTTTCCTGGACTCAGAGTCAGTGGATCTGCAGCTTCAGTTATTCTCAGTTCTAAGTATTTATATTTGTACTTCGTGAAACTAATTATACTGCTTCGAGCAAGGGAGAGGTTTTTAATTTTTTCTGCTTTTGTATTTTATGTATCGTTCTTAGTTGTTCCGATGAAGGAACAACACTTTCAAAGTGTGAATTTGCCTCGCAGTCCGGACTAACAGTGTCAACCATTTCTAGATGTTTTTGTGGAAGTGCTGTGTGGGGAGGCAGAAGTGAAAAATCTGGAGAGTTTAAAAATTTTTTATAATATACATTTAAACATTTTTTTCTTAGATAATACTTTTCACTTTTATGTAATATGCATGTTCTTTGCAGTTTATTAAATATTTTTCCTGGCATTTTCTTGATAAGCAGCTGTTTTCTATTGTGTCATGTGCTCTACAGTGTCACAAGGCCATGGAACTCCTGGCTCCGTTTCTCACACTGGTTTGCGAGCACAGCATTATAAGGCAAATCAGTGCAGATGGTGAGTACAGTCTCCTAAGAAACCCTTGCGAGCTGCAGACTTTCCTCGGCCACTCCATGCAGGTGCCATTTCTGCTCGGAGGGCAGAGGACAGGAGCGGGAGTGGTCGTCACCGTGCAGCGGCTGCGCGACTGCCGAATGCTGCAGTCAACGGGAATCCTCTTCCCGCAGCCAGTTACCGTGATTTGCAACAGATAGCGAGCCGCCGAGAAAGGCCGCTCGTTTCATTTCTTCCTCTGTGAGTGGAAATTGGCACGTACAAAACTAGAATTCGGTTTCAAATCGGAAACGGTAATCATTTCTCAGTTATGCAGGTAAAATTCTGAATCACTACAACTCCATTATAAAGTTATTTGAAAAATATAATATTGATGGATATAACATTGTCAGGTATTCTTATCTCTATATTAGAATTTCAAGCTAATGGCCACTAAAAAATTCAGTATCTTATCTATAGATTTTTATAGCTACACAGTCAAATCATGATTTCCAGAGCAAGGCCCTCGCCCTGTGAGAAGAATATGAGCAAAGAGAGACAATAGGACTTTCCTCTGTGAATCAGTTGAATCCAACCTTCAAGTGATCGGATCTTCTCTGTGTTCTCCTGTTTTTCATGATGGTCCTTCAGACAGAACCATTTATGTTTTCAGTCTCTCCACTAGAGTTGTATAAGAAAGACTTGCTTTTCTTGATCAGCTTGGGGAAAAATTAGAACCTCTGCTTTTGTCACACATGGAAACATTTACTGTTCAGTTAGCTGGTGTTGAGAGGTGAATTTCTCAAAAGCTTTCACTTTTAGCCAAATGCTCCCAGAGTAAACCTCACGCAGCAGGGTGCGAGAGGGGGTATACTTGGTACCACATTAGTGAGCCTCTTCCCCAATTTTCTTTTGATACCATTACTCCCCTTAAAAGTAACTTGTAGGATTTGAAAATCCACTAAGAACCATTTCAAAAGCATAGTTTAAAGTGAACTCACAATGAATGCAAAAAAATGTGTGCATGAAGTAAAAAAAGGAATATATTCTTTGTCGTGCTTTCTGACAAAATGATTCAAATGCAGGGTAAGAATGACCAAAATGGAAAAGTTTTTTTATTTTTTTTTGTAAACTAATTAAGTTACTCCTCATCGCTGACTTTTATGATACGTTTCATATGTGGATTAATGGGCCTGTACTAGATCTTTCTGGAAAAAAAAGAATTTTTTGAGGCATCTTGAGCTATTCAATAAATTAAAAGTACTAATGGCTAGGTTTTAACATGAGCTCTTTTTTGACAAAGCTCCCCACATGAAGATGTAGTTATCTGTTTTAGATAGAGCTTTTCAAGCAAGAGACTCCAAAGCTACTTTGATAACAAGCAAACACACAAGACTGCATTTCCTCCCGCAGCTGGCTTCAGACAGAATGACTGTTTTTTGTGCATATTTTGCAGAACTTATTTTATGTAGCTAAAAGTCAAATGCTACTGAAAGTCAGTTTCAATTGGGAAACCCATCCAATTTTTTTAAAAAGGAAAAAGTCTTTTTGGGCGGAATCAACATTCCTCAAATATCTAACGCCATCCTCATAAAGCCTTTGTTTCGCACAGCACCCTCCACCCTCCACCCTCCACCCTCCACACCCCTCCCGCCCCTGGCGGCTGAGGGTTGGTAGTTTTCAGGCATTTCCTTCTTAGTTCGTGGGCGTCAGAGTGACAGACAGACTGGACTCCTGGGATTTTTAAGTGATGCCATGCAGCATGGACTGAAGTTCCTTAAGGGTAAGGAACTGGGTTTTAAATTTCTTTGTGGGCTCAGTGTCTTTTTAAGGGTTGTATACTAAATTTGATGAATTATAATTACCTGGATTTCCTGCAGTGCACCATGTCTTTTAGAAAAGTTCTATATTTAATGAATGAATGAATGAATGTTGCTCTACGCTTGAAAAAGGATGGAAAGTTTTCCTCTTACCGGATAAACTAGTAAGATCACTCTCTTTGCTTTATGATTTTATTCCCCCCTTGCCCGCAATGGCACTCGGTACCTTCTGTATCTGTCCGAAACCCCAACAAAATCGCAAACTTCATAAAGACGGGTTGTGCGTGTGTGTTTAGCTCATTGATATATCCCCAGAATCTAGAATAGCTGTGCCTGACACATAGCTGACACTTGGTAGCCATTGAGTAGCTGAGTTAGTAACGGCCGCGCGTCTGAGGTGGGTTGCGACAGCTCGCGGGGGGACCCCCGGCCGCAGCGGCAACGGTGGACCGCAAGGCCTCCGGACCGATCAGCGGCCCTTAGCGTCAGGTGTTCATGGCGCCCGGTTTTGCTGGTAAAAGGTGACTTAAGAGTTGCAATTTCAAAAAGAGAAAAGGTAGGATGTGTTCCACCTAATAAAAATTATTGCGGAAATTATGCTCAAATACTATTTCTTTCAAAAGGGTCTATATTTTTTACAAGTATGTGAAGTCCTTGAAATAAAACAATGATTCTGACATCTCAAAAACAAGCAACGAGAACATCCGTAGATGGATAGATACAGGCTTACATGCATACAACGACATCGATATCTTTATATATCTCCATCAGTACCTACCTATGCTTATACTGCATGTATGGGTATTAAATGCATTTTCACTATTGTGGCGAGTTTTCCATTGATTCTCGCTAAGCTTAATTGTCTAAGAGTTCACTACTAGCTGTTTTCCAGTGAGTTCCCAAATTAAGTGTATTTTAAATGAACTCCCAAAATATGAGCAATACAATACATACCTTTGAGAAAGTTACCAGAGAATCTTACCAAGTTGATTTGCTTGTCCTTTTATTTTCCGTTCTCCCTACAATCCATGTTCCTTTTCCTTTTAGTTGTTAAAGCAGAAAACTACACTTCGATGTTTGGTCAGTCTAGACCTGTGATTGACACTTCCATTATTATTGTTTAATCAAAGTGTTTTTTAATACACTCTTAGTTTGGAATGAAAATATCGACTTTTATGCTTCAGCTTCTGCTTTGCAAAAGATATTTTAAGATTGTCTGTAGGAGTAATAAGTAAAAATTGATTACCTGAGGCACTAACCAAGCAATCTTAAGTAATCCAGCGTTTTTACTAGAATATGTTACCAATTTCTATGCCGTTCACCATAGGAAACATAGTCGGAAATGCAGTGAGTCACTGCATTAGTACCCTATGAATTAAAAGTGTTCGTGCACCAACAAAACCCATATTCTTGCATTATGAATTTTTATAACAGTAGCAGTAAATAAATGAATAAACAAAATTATGTCAAAGAAAGCAAAATACAATAATAAATTCAAATTCTTTCTTATAAAAATAGAGCTTCAAGTGTCCAAGAACAAGAGAGAAGTAACAGAAACAAAGCTTCCTTGCCGGTTTTCCTATCACCTCCAGATGCAGGACCTGAGATACTCTTCCTCACATGATGAAGTTATCTAAGAGTTTTCCCCCTCTAAGAGACTTCAGAATAAATCTTCTGAGTCATATCTAAAATTCCTGAAATAAGGGCTGTGTGGGAGCGTCGGCTCTGAGAATTATGGGTTGTGAAGGGTTCATTGCCACACTGCCCTACATAATAGTTAAAAACAAATGTCAAATTTACTATTTTCTTTTTCTAAGCAAAGGGAGAATAAATATGTTACATGGGGCCTTTCCATGTAGCTGTGTATAGTCCTAATTCATTTTTTTATAGTATTCTGTTGCATGAATATGCAATTTATTTATCTCTTCTAGAATTGGTAGGTATTTAGATGTTCCCTGTATACCTGAATAGCACAAATGCTGTGGCTGTGAACATCCCCATACACAGCTGTTGGTGCACATGGAGACACATTTCCTGCGGGGAAGTATCTTCAGGGCAGAAGTGCTGGTGCCCGCGCATCCAGTTTGGGTAGACAGTGGCCGGCGCTGAGCCCCGGTGATGGTATCAGGTTGCATTCCCATCAGCTTTGAGACAGACTTATTTCTCATTTCACCCACGAGACCTATTCTTCTTTTCCTTTTAACTTTATCATCTTGGAGGCTGTGTAGTGACTCATTTTCCAGTCTTGCATTTACGTAAAGAATGACGAAACTAATAACTTGTGCATTTGCTTCCTGTCCATTTTACATCATCTTTGTGCACAGGGTGTCTTCTTACTGAGTAAAGGGCAGATGTTTACCCTCCAGTGTAACAAAGATAATGTCTCCTTTCTGGGGAAGGCTTCAGCAGGTTTGCTTTCAGGTCTTTCTAAAATACTGGGTTCTCTAAAGCTGTGGTCCTTTGGTTAGGTTGCTTTGTGGGAATATAATCACGTCTTAGACTTTTCACTTTGTAACTCACGTGTCCCTTACATTATTTTCTTATTTTCCTGCTTAATATATCTTTGCTTCAGTCTATTTCTGATCCAACTTCATATTCACTAATATGAATTTGTTGAGCCTAATCTGTTCTAATCCAGCTGTTGAATTCTTAATTAGTTCTTTTATTTTTGTTCTATTTCTGTGTTTTTCTTTATTAGATTTCATTTTGTCATATATTTTCTTCAATATGTTATTATTATTCATAATTTTTTAGTGACTGATAATTATAATATCCAGATAACCTGTGGGTCCCTTTTAAATATCTGGTTTTTCTCTTGGTTATTTACTTATATTGATTGAGTAGAATTTCTAATGAATGCCAAAATGTACATATGAAATAAGTTGTCCCCATCCTTTTAATCTATAATTTGTCTTTTTTTCTGATTAAAATTTTAAAGTCCATTTCAACAATTAATGTTCATCTACCTAATATTACACTATTATGACTTCACCTTTCTTGAAGGATTTTTCAAGCCAAGCGTTCTATGTTGAGGGAAAATATACTTCAAGAATTGAGATAAAATTAAGACATTGTCATGAAGAAAAATTGAGAGAATTTCTTGGCATTAGACTTTATCGAAAAGAAGTACTAAAGGAAGTTTTTCAGGGAGGGAAACTTAAAATATCAGAAAATGATAATACCAAGAGCTAGTTGGCCTTTGCGACAGCTGGAACTCTCATGCCTTGCTGGTGAGAGTGTGAAATAGTGCAGCTATTCTGGACAAAAATGTCCAGCAATTTCTTACAAAGTTAAACATATTTACCATATGACCCAGCAACCCCCCCTCGTCCCCCGCCAGGCAATGTTCATAACAAGACCTGTCCATCAGCATATATTGTAACTCTATTTATAACTGGGTGGGTGGGCAAACAAACTCTGGTGTACCTGAACAGTGGACTACGAACGAGAAGTAAAAAGAAATGAACTTATCCTTTTGACCTTGTTTGTGGTAGAAGTTAAACAAATCTATAGATGTATAGATTCTGTTATAATTTTAAAATAGAATTTTAAAAAATTGATATAAATTTTACTCTTAAGTTTCAGCTAAAAGCATAGTCCTTTGATTTCTTTATAGATGACAGTTTAGAATTATTCCAAATTGTTATTCTCCTATTGAAATTAAAGGCAATTAATTTCTTAATTAAAATTTACATACATGCCTAGAAATATGCTAATAGTTTTAGCACTTAGTAAAACCAGTGACTTAATCAACAGTTAAGAATTATTTTAATAGGTTAAATGAATGTTTAACTTGTCTAGGGCTGTGTTTTACCAGGCTTTGACATATGCAATTGTAAATAATGCCATTTATTTAATACACTCTAGGGGGAGAAATGGGGAACAGAGGGAAGTTGGGACATTTAAAGACTTTTGGACACAGAAGTAATAAGAGTTGTTTCTGTTGGGGACTCAGAGAAGGCGAGAGTGAGGCTTCAGGTTCCTCAATTAAGCGCAATGTGGTTCCACTTCCTGAGGCCGGAAATGTGGGCACGGAGGTGGCTTTAGCTGTATCCCTAGGAATGGTTCACCTTGGTACCCACAGAGGGTGAGACATTCAATTATGATGTAAAATAGAAGTTGAATAAAAGAGTTAGGACTTACCACTGTGGATTAAAGAAAAAAAAAACACACAACCCACAGTATTCTCTGTAGGTGTTAGACTGGTTTAGGGTAAGGAATACAGGAGTCTCAGTCACAGAGACTTTAAGTGTCAGCTCTGCCACTTCCCTGTGTAAACTACGGCACTTTACGTAGCCTCGTGAACCTCTCTTTAGTCCACCATAAAATATGATAATATCACTAATATTTCATTGTTATTGGGAAATTGTAATGAAGCAAATGATACAAAGGATGCCACATCAGTTATATGTAGATATACACATATCATTTTCCTTTCCTTTGTGGCATGTGAATTCTATGCGTTACAAAAAAAAAACAACCCACAAATATTTCTCTTCTTTTAATTAAACTTATCACCAGCTTCCAGGCATGAGAAATTTTTCATAAAATATCTTTCATTATAATTATGTTGACCTTAAATGATGTTACCACAGATAACATGGGGTATTCAGATAATAATTTTACTTTATGTTGATTGAATTTATTGGATAATTGATAAACATCTGGTTTTGACTAATAGTAAAAAAAGAAGTCAATGAAATAAAAAATATTCAGTCGAGGTAATGAGAAAATGTAGTTTTTAAAATAGTTTTAAACTTGCATTCCTTGTGAGCGATTGCAGAGGAAAGTCATGGAAAAATTGCTGTGATGTTGGAGCTCTGTCAGGACCGAACAGCTTGGCTCCTGCTACTGGAACTCATTTGTTGATATCTTATTAAAAGAATCATTTGCATTTGCTAATAAATGTGTTTAGCTTCTATTCAAATAATTATTGAACAAGGATGTGATTTAATTTTAATCTCAATTCTCCAGTGGCTCACTTTTCATGCTCATTTAAATATTACCCTTCAAAATGAGTGCTATTCATGAGTATTGGCTGTGTATTGTCTTCTCATCATCATTTATTTTACTGGCTTTTCTCCTCTCTCTCTTGCACCCTGTTTCCAGCATTTATTTAACACACTAACGCTGGATGAGCTTATATTCTGGAAGGCAATGCATCAAATTCCAAGGAATCAAGCCTTATTTTTCCAAAAATTGGGTGAGCTCCCAGAAGACATTTAATGCTTTATAGTTTTATAGTTTAAGCAATAAAGGAGAGGAAACTAATTCCCTCCCCATTCTCCTGCCCTCTCTCAGAATATAATTGAAACAGTGCTTTCTGTGCTCTTGCTGATTTGTTTTGACATCCATGAGCAATCTTGCTGAGATGCATTTTTTTTCTATTTCTTCCTCTGCTATATCCATTATTGATTTTGTTAATCTTCCTTTCTGGATTATACAGCATAAATAGGAAGGTATGCAACTGAGATGAAATCAACAAATATTAAAATGAGAGGCAAGGTAATTGATACCCAAGAGTGTAAAGATTTCCTGGAATTAAGAAGTTTTATAAATGTAAAATTCTTTTTATTTTTAAATTATTTCATATTCATGTGGGTGTTGTAATTTTGTCTGAAGAACATATAGGGCTATAATTTTTTATACCCGGAAAAATCCATTCGACAGATCAAAAGTCACCAGAAATATAGCAGTACATTTTACTTAGATTATTTTTGAAAATCTTCATTTCTCAAATTGCTATTAAGGATGGGAAATGTCTCACTTTGGGGACTTCATTTGTATTTCTGTGAAGTTAATGAGTCAATATTTAGGACCATCTAAATTATACATTTGGCCCAGGAATGTGGCACGTGTCAATAATTGGAATACCAATAATGATTTTCACAGATTTTAGCTTGGGCTCTGCTACTACAACTTTTCCCCATTAATTTTATTTCACTTCATGAAAGCTGGAAAGTATGCAGCATAAAGCAAGATGCACAGTTCCCAGATCCAAGCAAAGAAGAAAAGAAAAAGCAGTTTAATTTCATTTTCATAAGACTTTTTTTATTAGCACTATTCTATTTTTCCTGCAGAATCAATTTATTATTACTTAAAATCCTCAAATAATGATTAAAATGCTTACCCTTAACTTATAAGAACAAGAGAGAGAAATTACAGTAACTTTTAAAAGGCAAATCCAGATTATGTGACCTGTACAGAGTAATTTTATTCTTTTCGTCTCTAGATTTACTGTCACAACTTCCATCAATAGTTGACAAGAATGCCATCTCTCAGGATCATTACCTAATCTAATTTGTTTTGTTAATATTGCCAGAAGAAAACTACTTTGCCAGAATAAAAATATTATCTCTGATTTGTAATTTTTAAAAAAGTTTCTGATGTTATTGATGTTTATTTTTTACATGTGTCTAGTTATTGGCCTTTCTTCTCTTGTGAATTAGCTGTATATGGTCTTTGGCTAGTTTTCCTTAGGCATTTTTATCTTTTTCTTATTTGTCAGAAATCTTTGTTGTCATTAACATTTCTATAAACATTGTAAACATGCCTGTAGTTTTTAATACCAGTTATTTTAATTAGGGTTTTGGTGTTTGTTAAATATTACAAGAGCATATATTAATGATTTCCTCCTTGAGATGTCTACGTTTGGATGAAGGCTTCATGTAAGAAAGCCTTCTGAGTGACGGTCTGCCTGACAGGCGGTGTGCGCTCTGTGGCATCTTAACTGTAAGGTTTTACATCAACTCTGGGACTTAGTAGCTGCCTGTCGATCTTGCAAATATATTCTCCCATCCCCTGTTGTGAAGAATCAGAATCATTTACATTCACCTGGAACGCACAGCAGTGTAGAGTCACAGTCATGGTCACATGACCCTGTTAACTCTCTTGTCCTTTGACCTTGATCATCTGGACGTTTGCATGTTATATCCCACTGATCTACTGTATTGAGGGCACCCTAGGAATCGGACCTGGGCAAAAGGAAGTGGCAAGTACGCTAGGTGCCCTGGTGAGAGAATATGTACCACTCTTGCGAATACAGTTCCGCTTCATTTATCATGTGGCTTGGAAAACTGTCGTTTCTATGTTATCTGGCATAATAAAATGCGGGGCTAAGGCCTCTGATATGTCCCAATAAAAGTGTCATGTCAAAGATCCTAATTTTTTAGGGTAAGAACATGTCACCTCAGCAAAGAGTGCATCATTGTAAAAGCAGACCCTGAGGTGCTAGTTAACCCTTGCAGATGCTGGGCATGGAGCAGGATGCATTAGTCGCTAAGCTACCGGAGCTGCGGCCTTGGGGAGCCAGGTGTTACAAGCACCAGTAGCCCAGAGACCACCACCTGCAGAGCAATCCATCACCCAATCGCAGCGCGACATCTTGGACCAGGCCCAATCACACTCAGGGGGTCCGGGCCACCGCCTCCTGTCTCGTGGTGCCTCCTCCACCCCATGTACCCCTCTCTGTGTCTTTGGGGCTCCCCAAGAACAAAGGGAAGAACGAAGGGCCAGGTGGTCACCGAGAGACGGAAGCTTCGCAAGGCCGTGTGGCTCTTGGAGACTGCGGGAAGATAAATTTGTCCCACGTGGCAGAGCTTGTGCGCGGAGGTGCTGCCCCAGGAGTGAGAGTTCACAGGGCCCTGAGCAGCAGCCAGGGACCTGAAATAGCACCATTCAAAGAGGAGGCCAGATGGCGAGGTGTTTGGGGTAGGGGTGGGGGAGTGGTAGGGGGCGATGTGTTCGTGCACCTACGGAACTAGGCACGCAGGTGGTGGAGCTCTGTGTCGCCGGCTGATGGTCACTGAAGAGACCCTGCTCAGAGGCAGTGCTAGAGCAAAACTGGGAGGACGAACTGCTGGCGGCGCTCAGCAACCCCCTGATTTCATGGCACTGAAACGAATTTGTGGCTGCGCCTGGCCCGTGGAAAAGGGAGCTCAGTCCTCATGCCAGAGGGGAACCCGCCCCTGATCAGGTTGAGGGAAGATTGCTACTATGCATCCAGAGATGGCGGAGGCACTTGGGACCCTTGGTGCTTCTGTGTTTAGCAGAGTCATCAAGGGACCCCTGTACCAACTTCGGCCTGAAGAGGGCGTGATGGCAAGGGGCTTCCGCTGCCCCAGCCGTGCAGTCCAGGCCAAGCCATCGGCAAGCGTCCCAGAGATGAAGGGCCGGGTCACAGCGAGGGGACCTGGAGCGGGCGGGCCCGTGAAGGAGGAGGAGGCACCGCAGCTGTGCGAGTGGGAACTGGGATTGTCTCATGAAACCCCCCTTATTCCATCCTCCCCTCCTCAGTAATTGTGCCTGGCAACCCTGTCACAGCAGCAGTGATGGGCGAGAGGGACTGCACTTGAGTCCTGAGAGGCTCTGAGCAGGACAGCGTGGCCTCGGACATCCACCATCTGTTTCATGTCCCTTGAACTGGGCTCCCATAGGCTTCCAAGTGCCACTGTCTGCAGAGATGAGCCCGAGGGCTCTTTTTCTTAAACTCCGAAGAACTGTGGTCCCTCAGTGACAAGGCAGCAGGCTAGAAGTGACAAGGACTTGGCAGTCCTTGATCAGTTACTCTCAGGAGTTGGTGTTCAGTTACTCAACTTTATCCCTCCTGGGGAAGGATCATTCTGAGGGCTGGTTTCTGGACCATTTCCTCAAGTTTTCTCCAACATTTAACACTGAGTGGTCCACTTAAGAGTGCACCACCTAATAACTCCCTCTCTTCTGTGTCAGTTACCCCATTTTCCTACCACAGTCCTCTGCACTTCCCAAATAAACAAGTGCTTGAATCTTGGACTCAAGATTGACTTTTTTTTTCTCAAAAACTCCAAATAATACACTGTGCTTGATATGGGATAAGTGAGTAAGAAAAAGTATTCTTGCATATAGAAAGGTATATTTCGGAGTTCGATACTGAGCCATAAAGAAATGAATACAGGGTGGTGAGAACTATGATGTTGGTAAAAAACAAGGAGGAAGATGTGTAAGGTTCTGTGAGAAGCTGGATGAGTCAGAACCAACCTTGTGGGGGAGCTGATATCCTACTGGAGTCCTGAGGACGCAAAGAGTAGGTATAACAAGGTGTACAGCTCAGTGGGAAACTCAGCATAGAACATGCACTCATTGTTCATAATGATTATTCACTCTTTTAAGGGGACATGACTCAAACTTTGAGACAGCCTCCAATGTGAATCATTTCCTGGAGAAAGTTTGCCCTTGTGGAAAATTTTCTAAAAAGCAAACCTTCTGTTCCCTGAGATAGCTGATTAGGCAAAGAACCCTGTGCATTTGGGCATCCTGGACCTAGGTACCTGCCACGCAGAGAGAAGTTAACTAACTTCTGTTACTTCCTTCTGTTACTTCTGCAGAGAGGTTGATGAATTTCTTTGGAATGCTTTTTATGAACAGGTTGCTAGAAAATGAATTTTTCCAGTTCCACAGTTCATCGCCCTCATACTTGATTACAGAAATTAGTGATTAGAAATGGGATTAGAAAGTGAAAGAAATGTAATTTCCTTCCATCTTCGAAACTGCTTTGAGCTGGGAAAGTTTTGGCTGTTTCATGGTACAATGTCTCCTCTTGTAGTGTGCTGTCAGCAAAAATGAGTTGAGGAAGGTAGCTTTTTTCCTCTCATATGATGTGAAATATTCACAGGGTAAAAATTACCCTCCAAACAAAATAGGTATTTCAGTATTTTCTTGATGATTAATGTACCGAACACCTAAAATTCTTTTTTCTGTTCTTTCTAGAGTTATAAAAACATGTCGTTTTCTCTAGAGGCCTGTTATTCACAACTAGTCATTTTTTTCCTGATGTTGCTCTAGGCTGTGTGACGTTGCTTAAAGAAGGATTTATTCTTTCACAAATGGCTTGCCAGGCTTGGTACAAAATGATTGCGTATAATGTTTCCGTAGCTATTTTTAGGTGAATAAAAGGCTGATGCAATTAAGATTGTTAGATGTTGCACTAGCCATATGCAAATCAAGTCTCTGTAAGGAAAGATAATGAGGAAAAAATTACTTACGTCTTATTCTCTATTATAAAAAAAAAACAATTCTGGAAGACAAAATAATTGTGGCTTCTTTTGTAATTGAGTAATTCCAGGGAGCTGATAAAGTCATTGGGGAAAGCTATTTGCCTATCAAGGTTCAGGGGCCGCCTAGTGCGGACGAGCCATTTTCACTGCGGCTTTTGACCTATGAGGCCTCTGTTACAAATCTGCATGGTCCAGCAATGAATGCGACGTGCTGAAATTTTATGACCAAAAAAAATGACCCTGCTCTTTCCTTTTACAAGCGGCTCTTCTGGGCTTTCTCTTTGCTCACTGCGTTGACTGGCCCTCTCCCTCGGGTTCTCTGAGGGCTCCGGTTTCACTCCATGTACACAAGGGCAAGGGCACAGCAAGTGTGCCCAGCAGTGTGCACGTGAGTGTGGGCAGGTCCTTCACTGGCACTGGGCCTACTCACCCGCTCATTCCTAGGCATCGCAGCGGGACTGTGGCTTGCAGTGAGCGGTTTTAAAGTTAGCCAACCCCTCTTGGCTTATGCACTGAGTCTCCCCATCTCTTTCTGGATTTATGGACGGAGAGTCCTATTTTGTCCCCTTGGGGTTCTGGTGCCACCTTTGCACATCGCTCACCTTACCTGCACTGTGGCGTTTTCCGTTACTGCACAGGCGCACTGCGGGTGTGTCTTGTCTGTGACAGCAGCCCAAAGCCAGCATGCGCGATTCATTTCATGTGAGGAATGATTCAGTCTTCACTCAGGTTTTCTAAAATTATGAAATTTAGTTTATAATGTTTTGATTCTAAGTAATTAACTGTGTAATCCTGGGAGGCTAGTTCTTTTGATAAAATGCTTCCTGTGCTCTAAATTGTGAGAATAAATGAGAAGCTAGAAGGGAAATATATCTCTCACTGTAAGATACAGGAAGTTGATTTTTAGCCAGATGATGAAGGGAAAAGTAGACTTTTTTTTGTTTATCGGAAGTCTTGGATTTGGGCTCTGTTTGATTGGTTTCTAGCTGACTTGCCTTTTCTGTCCACTGTTTTACCTTTTAGTGGGGATGCCGGTTCCCAGGCAGCCTAGCACCAAAGTTACTCTGCGAAGAAAATGAGACCTTGCACTTCCGAACACTTTGAAATTTTGTGCTATACAAATGGAAGCTATTACTATTTAAAAAATAATTTCTAATTTTTGTATGTTTAAATACAAGGCTATGACTTTGTTAAAACATTATGTGCGGTAGTTTTAATGCTTACTCAGTCATTAATTATAATATAAACATAGATAATATGATGATAGATTTGCTCTCTGCCATCCACCACCGAGCTGGGCATGTCCACGAATACAGAAGAAGAAGAAGACACTCCGCCTTCCAGCGCCGTGGGGCCGGGGACCCCGTGTGAGGGAGGAAGCATGCGCACACAGGCACTGAGCTCCAATCACGAGTGTTTAGAAGCAGTAGGAACCAAAGACATTTGTACTGGTCTCTTGCTGCTATAACAAATTATCAAAAGCCACATGGTTTAAAACCATTCAGATTGATTCTCTCATAGTTCTGGAGGTTAGAATTCTGAGGGACATCTCATGGGACTAAGATCAAGATGTCACCGGGTCAGTTCCTTCTGAAGGCGGTAGAGAAGGCACTTCCTTACCTTTTCTGGCCTCTGGAGGTCACCTAATCCCATCGGCTCTTGTCCTCTGGCCTCTGATACCCCACCATCTTCTTCCTCTGACCTTCTTGTCTCCCTCTTATAATGACTGTTTGTGCTGACCTACTAAATCCCTCAATGTTATTGCTTAAAGACACTCACTACTAATTGAAACGGGGACAAAAACAGGAATTGAATATAGAATTATTTTTCTAATTTCAATGCTGTTTTCCCTGGGTTTCATAACTAAAGAATCCTTAATTAAAGCACTACTTAAGTAGGGTGACCAGACCTTCCTTCCCTAGTACATGCTGATGGAATTTTAATAGGCCTGCCCATTCTACTTTGTCCTCACTCTCAGTGAAACTGCTTTTGATGATGTTACCATCCCTTGTCCTAATACCCCCTTGGATAAAATTAGTTTTGAATCAGGATGTTAATGATTGAAAGCTTTCAGCTGGGAAAACTGAAATAGGATCCCGTGGTAGCTGTCTCTATTACAATGTTGCCTAGCAACATAGTTACAGGTTTCTGTGATAAGAAATGCTACTATTATGTAGAGGCATCTTAGGAAAGATATGAATGATAGGAAGTTCTAAGCTTACAAAGAAGTTACCATTTTAGACTTGAGAAAATGGAGCCACTGAGCCTTCCAGTGATGGTCACAGAATTAAAAGGATAAATTAGCATTTAAAGCTATTAACATTTGAAAGTTGGTGTCTTCTTATTTTCTATTATTTATGTTCCAATGCTTTTCAGTTTTTTACAATTTAATATCTTGGACAGGCTAAAAACAAAACCATTAAACAATATAATAGTAAACATGCAGGTATCATGACATTCCATTACCAAGATGACAGTAATCCTGGAGAATGCCTTTCATCACCATTCAGACATTTCTTTATTTGTACTTCAAAATGTTAGTTTTTTTTTGCATTGATAAATAGAATTTAAGTACTACTAAAGCTCATTTTGAATTGAATGAAATGAAGATACAAGGTAATAGTAGAGGTCTATTGGTCTAAAATGCTGTAAAACATGAAATCACACCACTTAATGTCTGAAGTAACACAGTTTTCTCAGATGTTTTATTTGTGGCAATATAGTAATATGAAGTGTCGTTCATACTAGAAAGAAAAAGAAGTTCGGATACCTTAGCATGTGAATTCCATTTCACACAGTTCTTCAAGTTAGTATTCATGACATTTGTCCCTATTAGCGCTTGGCAGTTTAAGAATAGACCTCATTTCCAGGGTTCCTACTGCGCTCGGGTAGTGGTCTCCCTGTGTGCCATTGTGTGACTTCAGTGTTAGCACGTTCAGCGGAGGGCCTCGTGGCGTCCCGCTGAAACCCAGGCGGCCAGCCACTTCCCCGGAGAGGCTTCCATGGGCCGGTGTTTCTCATGCCCACAAGACTGGAGACCCAGCTGCAAATGCAGGGTCTTCCAAGTCAGTTAGGGAGGGCCTGCCACGTTCCAACAGCTTTTTTAAAAAATTAAATTTATCAAGGTAACTTTGGCTAATAAAATTCCATAGGTTTCAAGTGTGCACATCTATGATCCAGCATCTGTATATTCCATTGTGTGTTCACCACCCCACATCAGACTGTGAGGCAGCAGAAGCCCCGAGGGCTTCCTGCTCCGTGCGGCTCCAAGACCCCGCTCCCGAGTTGGATAGAGTCCCGGGGTGACGGGCATCCTGGCCCTGCAGCATTAAGTGAAACGACATGTTACAAAATGGTGTTATCGGAGGACCTGCTGGGTGTGTTTGTGTAAGTTCATTAAAAAATTTTTAAGAAACTAATCTTACATGTTTAGTATTCAATTTTGTTTTCACCTTTACAAAACTAGTAGTAGGGATAGTGAGTCAGAAATTACTCAGGAGAATTAGAACATTGTCTCAGGAGCACGAAGAAAGCATTAGGGAAAGAAGACATTACTCTGACCGCACACCTGGATAAGCCGCCGTTACTTGCGCTGGCATTACGGGAACCTCTCATACGATGAGGCGTTCAAGCGAGAGACCGAAGTTACAAATGCGGCAAAGAAGAGCTGCTTTGGTCATAATGTGAATAAGCAATGGGTTTGGAAGAATTCCTGAAATCTTAATATACTTATGGGGAGAGAACAGATGATACTGACAGTTGATATGTTTTTGAATATTATATTTCATTACTTCTTTGAAAACTGATATGATACAAGAACTAAACCTCCTGGAATCACAGGAGTAGGGTGGTAGCCTCTACACACGATCACTGAACAGGAGTCATGTAGGCAAGACGGATTTTAATATTTGAGAATGTAAAAGTATTATTATATTTTATATTATATTTTGACAGGTATTTTATCATAAAAATAATGGGATTTGTAGAAATGTATAAATAATATTATATGCATAATAGCGGTTATTATTACTATTCTTAATTATATTTGTGTTTTTTTAAACATTGTGTGTTTGTTTTTTTGTATTTTATTTATTCATTTATTTATTTATTTAGAGAGAGAGGGGAAGGGAGGGAGAAAGAGAGGGAGAGAAACATCGATGTGTGGTTGCCTCTCTAGTGCCCCCACCTGGGTACCTGGCCCACAACCCAGGCACGTGCCCCGACTGGGAATAGAACCCGACACACATTGGTTCGCAATCCGGCCCTCAGTCCACCGAGCCACGCCAGCAAGGGCTATATTTGTTGTTGTTGTTTGTTTTTTCAAAGACTTGAGAACAATAACCCAAACTCTGGAGTTTAGTCTCTTTTTCAAAATCTGTGGAAATCCTATTAAAATGATTAACATTTTATAGTCTTTAGAGTTCACAGAGCACTTTCAAAAACATATTTCTCCTATGTACTCTCAGTGCCACCTGTGGCATTTAAAGAGCCTCTGCGGGGCACCCCCCAGGGCAGAGCTGCGCACTGGCCTTGCACGCTGTTGTTGTGCGGGTCCTTCGTGGAAAGCTCGCAGCGCTCGCTGCCCGCGGCTCCGGGTGTCCGATCTCATTCGCTGTAACGCTGGATCGCACCGCGAATTTCACCTGCACGCAGAACCCCGCGGCGTCCTTAGCTAGGTTTCTGCCACTGGTTTATGACCAGTGGAGGTTACAATTTTTGTCCCTCCAGGGTGGCTGGAGGAGGTTCGTTTCACAGAACATTCTCATACACATTCGAGGGTGGTAGGATTTTCTGCTCACTAAACCCAAAGACGAGTAGTGGTGAAGCGGAAATGAAGACAGGCCCCAAGGGGAAAGTGGCACCACGCACTCGCTCATGGGGATGAGGAGAGCCAGCAGGTGACTCCCCGGGAACCTCTCTGCTCCCCAGGGTTTACCTAAGCACCGTCCCCCGCCCCCTGCACAGGCTGCAAGCCAGAGGGGCTGCCCCTAAACTTAGCCTCTCAGGGGCCTGGAGCCCCACTGCAGCCTCCTCCTCCAGTGCTGGCGCCAGATTGAGTCTTCTCGTCCCCCAGAGGTTTAGCATGGCACTCACACATCCTTGCTGTGCTTGTGTGTGAGCCCAGGAGCGGGAGTCCTCTGCTGCAGAGAGTCCTGAACCCTTCTGGCTCCCGCCTGGGCATGCCCCTCAGTGGGCTGGCAGGGACCAGGCGCCCTCTCAGAGGTCACAGCTGTCTGTGCGGCCACCTGGACCAGCTACCATCCCAGGCCACTACAGGCACATACATAAATACAGGGCCTTACATAGAGTTAGAACCCACCCCTCCTGCAAAAAAGTTTGAATGAATTACGGTGAGTGAGGAGCTGGATAAATAAGAATAGCAAAAGAAACGGATACCAAAGACACTACTGAATTGTCCTGTTTTGCAGCATCAAATGAATAGATATGCGGAGATTTTCAAATATTCATTCCTCTTGCTTGGAAAGTGTTTAAAAATAGTATTGTTGCCTTTGAATGGGTGCCAAGTAAGCAGCAGACACTGTATGTTAAGAACATAGATTGTCTCTATCTGTCATGATAACTGTCAGGTAGTCATTATTTTATGTATTCTCATTTTACGGACGGAGGCTGGAGAAGTTGACATAACATGACAGTTTAAGTGGCTGAGTTGGGATTGAAACTCAGGTCTGTGGTTACAGAGACCCAGCATGTCACTCTGAATTCAAGTGAGGTCTGTGTTTTCCAGGGAAGTAAAGGATTTTAACCTGGTAGATGCTCATCAAAAATTAAGACTTTTATGTTCACTCATAGTATTTGCATAGAAACCTAGGCAAAGTTGAGGGGATGAGTAGCCGCCAGGGCGCATCTGGTTAGGAAAGGCGGACGTAATGCTCAGCGCTGCTTCCGGAGGGGAAGGCACAGCCGAAGGAGGGAAAGCCGCCCGGGTGAGCCGCGTTTATGCGGACCACCTATAAAATGCGGTTAGTCGTTTTAAAATAAGGGCTGACTTACGGAGTCACTGGGAAAGTCCCACTCATTCAATGTGAGGTGCTCTTCTGTGCCAAGTTGAAGGTGGGCAACAAGTTTATTTTCACAGCCATGTCAAAACCCAGAAATTGGGAAAATTAAAAGACAAAAGAGCATTTGTGGGAAACAGAGAGGGTTTTTTGGCAATGAGTTTTGTATTTGCTAGAGGCAAAAAAATATGCAGAGATAGAATTGAGCTATTTTACTGGGATTTTATGGCTCACTCCACTTTTTTCCCTGACTGAAATATTGTCAGATTTCCTCATCTTCTCTAATTTTGTTAAAAAGAGTTTGGCCCAGAGGCCGCCATGACCCTTAAGCAAGGCGCACGGGTTTAGAAACAATGTCTTTTCTTTGTTTAGCATCGTTACTCAAAACTGTCTCTTCTGCTGCCAGTCTTGGAGTTTATTGTGTTGATATAACACATTATCTGTGTGATTTTGGTATTACATATTACAGGTACAAAAATACATGAAATTTTGCTTATGCCTCTATAAATATAAAAATGTAACAAATACATTTTGATAAACATTTTAAAATCATAATGGGAACTGTTTGCCTTTACTGTCTGCTCCCTTTTCTTCCTCTGACCCTGTAATTTTTAAAAAATGTTTTCATTGTTTCCTTTGTTTGCGTGTAATGAGGAAACATTACTTAAGAGCTGGAAAGTAATTTTATAACTGAAACCAGCTCATGTCTAAGCAGCCACATCTTTGGAACTGGAGGCCATTAGAATGCTGTGTAGCATTTACTGGATCAGTGGCCAATGTGGACACCAAAGAGAACTGAAATAAAGAGGCGAGCTTAGCAGGCATCGTTGCTACTACCCATGTACATGCCCTGGCCGTTCCGGACAAAGGAGCACTGAGGGTGAAAGGTGCTATGTCTCCCGAAAGGTTCGGGATTTTTTCTGGCTTTACGTTATGTGGCAGTTCACAAACAGAAATAAACACAATGAAACCATAAGAAGAGAAAAACCTTAAACATTTGGCCATAAATGTGCTCATATTTTATATTTGCCTTTGTGAAAAGGCTACAAATCAGAATCTGATTTTCTCTAATTCTTTAAATAGTCTGGATTGTTTAAACAATTTGCTTCTCTCTGATTCTTAACACATTCTGGTGGATTGTTTTTGTTCTCTTTTCCACGGCTTAGACCACACAATTCAACTAGTATGACTAATCCACTGTGAGTTCTGCTGAAAAACTGTCTGCAAACATTTACTGGGAAGAGTTCTGACTCATCCCTTGTGACGACTCTTGCACACCCAGTCTCAGGACAGCACCTTAAGCTTCAGTGCTGACGACAGAAAGAAACGTAACGAGACAAAGCCAGAGGATTTAGTAATGACAGTTTTGGTGAATGTATGAGAAAATGTCTATGAAATCACTATTTTTGCATCTCATGGAAAGTACATCATCAGAATTTCTAATGTACTTCTGTTACCTACCTATGTGATAGTAGAGATGGGTCCCATACTCTTTATTATAATTTGTTACTCTGTCACTGGTTATATTTAGTTTTAACTCCACTGAAATATCTCTGTGTTTCTGATTGCGCAAGTATTTTGCTGGTGATGTGTGGTTTAGACTAAGATACTTTTTAATAGTTTTCAACTTTTACTTTTATAATGGAATCATTGACACTTATGCATAGAACATGATATTAAAATTTAAAACTTACAAACAGGTTTAATGACATGAGCTTACAGGTCCATATTTATTATCATTCTGTTCTGGACTAAACAGTTAAGATGTAAATGGAAAAATGGATATAGATTTCAAACCAAGGTGTGAGAGAAAAGTGAGACACAGAAAACTTGCATAAGCAAATCAAATACTGAGTTTAAACTTACCAGGCTTTTCTTTTTACATGCTGTTATATTTGAAATAATATATTTTGAACAAAAATAAAATTGATTTTAGCAGAATAACAAGAAATAGCAGTTTTTTACTTCATGTCAAATTTTAAGCATTGAATATTTAATTGGAGCTAATTAAAATTTCTGAGATGATCAAAATCAGGTCATCATTTTATAATTTTGCATTTTCAATTCTGAACTTTGTGCAATTATTTTTAAGAATCAAATAAAATTTATTAAAAGGTAAGTAGTTACAATACCTTATTTACAAGGTTGGGTGGTTTTAGCTACCAGATCAGTAGGTTGCACAGTATGGCAAATTATAAAGAAAGTTTTTAATTGATGTTTCAAATTGCTAAGCCTATTGACCTTTCAGAAGACCTTTCCCCCAGAGGTCTATTGAAAAAAAGCTGCATCAGGCTTCCTCTCTAAGTGAGTGAAGGACAGAGACATTTGTCCTTCACTCTCCGGTGAAGTCCTGTGTGAGTGTTCAGAAGGCCACTGGAACCTTCCGTGGGCGCCCTAACCCTTATTCAGTCTCCCTCGCCCTTGCTGGCATTTTGCTTTGCACGTGTGGTGATTTATTCATCTCTCCATGTGAATTCATAGACCTGGGAGACTTCTCTGCTGAGAATACGTTGTCGATCATCCTACATTAGTCAGTTGGTTTTGATGACCACAAAAGGAACATATCCATTGTTTATAAAATCATCGCTTATGTGTCTTATATGATTAGTGCTCAATTTTTAGACCAATGTTAACTTTACATAAAATATCCTAATTCTGCTACGATTCCCTCAAAAGTGCTCTTGTCAGAATAAAATAACTCCTTTTCTAAAACCCGTGGTCATTTCAGAGTCCTCATCTTACACAACCCCTAAGTAGCAGCTTTTAATGTAACTGATGTCTTCTTACTTCTGGAAACATGTTACTTGCTTGAATTTGGGACCCACTTAGTTTTCCTCTCCCATCCATCCTTAGTTTTCCTCTGTCTCCTTGGTGGAATAATTAATTCATGCTTCTTTTTGTAATCTGTGATGTTGAAATGGCGTATGGCATGGTCAGCCTCTCTATACCTACTTCGCGGGGGCTCGCATGTGAAGCACCTGAGACTTCCAGTTGTATCTCTGTGATCCCCTCGAGACTGCACATTGCAATGGGGGGCCTGTCTCCCGATTTCCAGAGCCGCATGCCAGCTGCCTGCTCCTCGCCTCCTTGCCCGTGCTTAGTAGATGTCCCCAACTCAACAATGCTTTATTTTAGACACTGTGGCTAGCTTTTGTTTTTTCTTTTCTTTTTCATTCTTTTCTTTTTTTCAACTCATATTCATTCCCATTAATTTTTTTTCTTTTCCCTATATTTCAGAACCTGGAAAAAATTGCAGGAAATGAATGCTAGTCAGGGAGGGGAGGGGAGGGAAGTGAGAAAAGAAAAGAACCGCATTTTGCCGAGCCCCTTTCCAAGCTCCCATACAGATCCTGCGGGCGAGAGGCCCTTGCCTGGAATCTGCGAGATAAGGAAACAGGCAGGTGGCTGGAGCAGCAGCCCTTTGCATTCTCACGAGTTGCTTCACTTCGTTGCCCGAGGCAGTTCCCACTCTGCCCAGCCTGCTGATTTCCCCGAGCCACTGGGGACTCCCTGATCTGCCTGTCTTCAGCCATCCAGGAACCTCTAAGATGATTTCATTTATTAGTGTCATCTTGCTTATACGATAAGAGTAGTTTCTATGTTTTGACCAAACCCTAACTTTTTCATCAGTCAGGAAGGAGACCTTCTAAGACGGAATTAATTAATTTCTTCTCCTGGTTGGATATGAAGGCAGTAATGATCTCAGTGTTTCTGTTGGTGCTTAGCTAGATGTTGAGACGGGGAGCAAAGGGAATTAGACTTTGAGTTTAATCAACTGGGAAGCATGAGCCTGTTTGCTTCACCAGGAAGCCGCACCTTCACACCCCAGGGGATCATACTGTTACTCCACCAAGGGGATTAACGCCCCCCTTCCCCCCTTCTGGTCCCGGAGTGTGGGGGCTAGAGTGCAGGGGGCGGTGCTAGACTATAAAGGCCTGTCAGTCTAACTAGGGGGTGTGGACCCATCCAAAGCTCATGAAAGCTTGGGAAATTCGTCGGTTATTTTGAGAACGCACCTGGTCCATCCCACACCCAAGCTCCTGGTTATAGTCCCAGAGGAACAAAGAAGCTCGCTCGCTCGCTCGCGCTCTCTCTCTCTCTCTCTCTCTCTCGCTGACCCAGTGCTGCACTCGCCCCCACTTGATCGTGCCCTCTCTTACCTGGGGGCATTCAACCATGTGGGTCAAGCAGCTACCGGGCCAAAGCAGATGGCGTGGGCTCCAGAAGGACTAATCAATATCTCCCCCCGCCCCTGCCCAGGATGCTTGCGTGCTGTCTCTCCATAGCCACGTGGTCTTAGCAGCTGCATAGCCGGTGGGACTCCACCGGCACAGCAGACAGGAAACAGCTAAGCTACTTGGGTGGGCACTGGGACCGCATAGCAGCTGCTTGTGGGCTCAAAAGGACTCAGCTTCATTGTGAGGCAGAAACTCTGGACACTGGCTTTTGTCTTCGCCTTGCTGAGGACAAGATTGGGCCTTTTCCGTGGCGGGACTGGGGGAGATGGGGCCCTGGGAAGTCAGGAGGGGAACCCCTTAATTTTACGTCGCAAGTAAACCATACCATAGGTGTCCATCCTCCCATATGGGTCTCACCACAAGACCTTGTCTACCACGGATAACATCATCACTGGTGGAAAAGGAGACACTTTCCCAGGGTATTCAGTAGCAAATTAATTACATAAAGTATGTTCTGTACTTACCTGGAATGAAGTTCCTGTCAAAAGCAGGTTTAGGATGATCAATTAGCTATTGCTATAAAATATTATCTGGAAACACTGAGTATAAAAAGTCTGGGGAGGACTGACTGCTTCTGACTATGCTGAAGGGCAACAAAATGAAGATGACCAGTCAGGCTGCATTCGTAGATCAAGACGTGGCTCAGAGGACTAACGACATTCCAAGGCTGATGCCCCGCCCCCCCTCCCCGCCCAGCCCTCTGCGGAGATCCAGCAGCTGTGTGGACGGCTGGCTCATGGCACAAGCTCATTCATGGCATTACCAGAAAACAACCCTATGTGAAGCTTTAGGTCTGTTAGGGCCCTGTGAATGGGTGTGGGGCGAATTTGGGTGTGTACCAAGGAATCTCAGTTCCTTAAACCTTCAAATTCATTTTTAGTTCCAGTCTCCTGATGCCTTCCTTCCACTGCTCCAGTAACTCTGATGCTCTTACCTAACGGAGTTAATTTATAAGGACTCATCCATTCTTTGTAAGTCCCACATATATGACCTCTTTTATTTCTAGTTGTAGGAAGCAGTGCAGTGAATTCGAGCCCACCTAGGTTAAGGAGGCTTACACATCAAAAGAGTTACAAAATTTTATGAGCTTGTATCAGTAGAAATGTAGGAAATGTAAATTAGAATGGATGCCAAGGGCGTGGGAATAGGGAGGAAAGAATATCACGAGACCAGGCCACAGCTATCAACGCGGGGTCACTCACCGTATGTTCAGAATTGCACCTTAGCCCAAGCTCGTAGGAGTGGCAATGAGTTTGCCCAGTTGGTTAACCAAAACCTGGACACCACTGTCACCTTCATTAGAAAAAGATGAGATGTCAGAAATCCTTTGGTGTCATGCAGACCAAGGAGCCCCAAGAACTAGACCGATAGGTATGTTAATGTGGGTTAACGATGGTGAACTGCTCTCCCAGTTCTGTCCCCTGGGGGGCCAGAGAGCAGGTTACTGCACTGTGGCCTACGCGCTGAGGTTAAAGGATGTTCTTCACCACCGCTGGGCTGTATCCAGCCAGCAGGAATGACGCTGCCTGGGACATGTGCTCGGGGACCTTTGCGTGAGCAGTAAGATCCTAGGGGGCAGAGGCCACGTACAGTCTTAATTGCTAAGACACGAGGAGCACAACAGCTGTCATGGGAAGCAGGGCCTGAGCTGTGATCAATACGCCGGGCAAACAGCAATATTTGGCCATGAATAATTGATCACAGGGATCACAGAACTGAAATAGGTGGGCAGATTAATACATTCACTCTTAATTCAGTAATAGAAAAAATGATCTCTTGGTTGGTGAACTTATACCTGACTCGAGTCAGTACACCGGGCCGTCATGAATTCTCGCCCTTCTCCAGACTCGAGACAACTTACAGCCTATGACTTGAAGGAAGAGGAGGGTGGATCTGCTTACGAAGGTGCAGAGGCACTGCCAGCATGTGTACTCTCAATCTTTCTGTTTCACCTACAATGGCCCTGTGGCCATCCAAGAGGGTGGCTGTGACCCGGGGTAAAGAAAATATCCAGGATCATAAAGAATTAATGAACCCTGAGTTTGAAGTGAAAATAATCCCTAAAGATCAAAAAAAGAAAAAAAAATCACCGCAGGCCCGAGCCAGAGAGGAGACTGTGGCGATGAGGTGATGGATGGGGCTCTGGGTGGTGTCTGTGTTGGAGTGAACCCTGTGTGTTTGTGGATTTATCCATGAGTTTTTCTCCTTATTTGGAAACTCGCAGAATTCTTCCTTTGGCTAGTAGTCCCTTGAATTAACGTCTGTAATATATGTTGTGTTAGGAAGGACCCAGTAGAAGTTTCTGGAGCTGGCCTCCCCCACCACCACTAATTTAGGTTTTAATACAGTGGAAAGCTGAAATCATCCCATACCCCTGGAGGAAGGACCTAAAATAGGAATGGATATTGACTCATGATAGGTCTTCATTTAGCTCATCTTTCGGTATGTTTAAACATGACTTGGAGCAGGATGGCGATTTTTAAAAATGTAATTAGTTGATGACTCCAGCATCAGCACCCCACAGAATGCTCTGACCCTGGCATGTGGCGATTGACCCGACGGCAGTGTGGGCCCAGCGATTACAAAGAGCCATGGGCTTCAGCAGGCAACAGAAGTAAGGTTTTCTTGGGGATGAGGGTGCAAATATCCTTCAGAGTCACTGCTGGCGGTGCTCCGGAAAAGTGCGATCACCGGCGGCCCTTTCCCGCAATCTCTCCTTTCCCGGAGGTCTTCATGCTGGGGGCCCGAGGCAGCTTTCCCAGATCTGTGCTCCCTTGGCCTTTCCAGCGGTTCTGATGTCCTCCAGTTCTCTCAAGTTTTCTTTGTCTTCGTAACTAAAGGCCTCATTTATCCAGCAGTTCAGGTCAAAGGTCTCGCAGACATTCCTGACCCTGACCTCATTTGCCATCGTTCCTCCCCCACGGTCCGCTGTGGTCCCCCGAAACTCAGAGTTCGCCTACCACCGCGCCCTCGTGGGTGCGGCCATGCCAGCGTCTAGTCTCCGCCCTCAGTGTCCTCACGCCCCACCCGCTCCCTCAGCTTGGGTCTCTGCCCCAGTCCCGCTCGCTCAGGGAAGGCCTGCCGACTGCTACCACCACCCCTGTCACCATTGGCTTTACAACATCGATTGATTGTGATTTTGACGATGTATTAATTTACTGTCCTCTCAACTACAATAAAACCTTAAGGAAACAGAAGCTTCATCTGTTTAAATGACAGATATATCCACATCACCTAAAATAGGTTATACCTATTTTAGTAGTGTTTTAATATTTAATATATTTTTATTTCTATAAAAAGGAATGATAATCTCATAGGAATTGTGTTTATGAATCAAGTTTTAAAATTTGGCATAAAAATATATTTATAAAACATCTAAACTTATAAAAATTATAATGAAATAGTTTGGCGGGGACAGCATTTAATTCATTGGCTATCCTTACAGGTCAAGTTCCTTACGGAAAAGATTTTCGGATGAAAGCCAAGTTGTTTACACTAATATCACAGTTCTTCCTGCACTGGCTCAGCCTGGCTGTGCTGCTCCGAGTGTGTGGGCCTTCACGTGATGCTTGGGAAATGTCTTACACGGTCCGTAGCTCAGTCCCTGGAGCGATCACGTAATTCACCTTTTATGCAGACAATAAAAGTTTCTTTTCTAATGTTAAACCCAAATCCTGAAATGGGAAATATGTACTCTATAGAAACTTTAAATAGCAGTATATAAAGTATATACAGGATTTTCATATTGATTCTTTTTTTTTTTTTCTTTACTGAGGATCCAATAAAGACCACCACCAGGGGCGACAGAACATCCGTTTTAGTCCCAGTCACTGCACTTCACTCTTTGCACAAGTCTTCGCTCCTTTTCTGGAATGGAAGTGTTCCCATTCCAGTTTGTTCTGCCCTGGGGGTCCCTTTCTTGTGTCTGAACAGCATTCCTCGGCCGTGCTCCTGCAGTGAACCCTACTGTCAGACTTGGACTGAAAGTGGGCTGTGTTGCTAAAGAAACTGTGTCTCCCCCAAAGGTTGAGAAAAGGTGCCCACCCTTCACTTCAGGTGCCATGGAATGGTGTTTCTCTCAGACTTGGATGTGCTAGGATAACGGGTGCCTTTGACATTCTCTGTCACGTGGCAGCGATAGAACAGTTTATTTTATTTCATTCCTTATGGTACAGGAAGTGACTTCTCGATGAGTCTGAGCTGAAATCAGATCCTCCACTGGGCAGAAATCATAGAATTCCACCCTTTATGTCCAATACCCTTAAACAATGTCCTGGCTGCAGGGGACATTTCTACTTAGTTATTCTATCCTCACTGTCATTTTTCTTTTACTCACCGACCCTGACCTTCAGAGTTGCATGCTTATTTCATTATAAGACATTAAAGCGAAAGAATCATTAACAAAGATGGTAGATTGTCGATTACCAGACATTTCCCTTATTTCATGTTACTGCACTTCCTGACCCCCTTCTACTCAAGGCACTTACAGCGTTTCCTTACTCATTGTACCTACCCCTTTTAAACGCTGTCTCTGCCGAGTTCAAAACCCCGGGCCTCTCCCAGTTGCATAAAAACAACCACAGATACAAAAACTCTCAAGCGAGTTGTGCAATGTCTAGAATGGATACAGAAGCTCAGACAGGGACCTGGACTATAGAAGTCAATGTGAGAAACAACAGTGTGCTGGTGGGGACTGGAACTGGGAGACTGGCCAAGAGCGGGGCCCCAAAAATGCAGGTGTGAGTGACAGAAAAGGTGTTCACGAGCAACCCAGAGAGCTTGTGATTGTGGAAACGAAAGAAGGAGGCGCTTTAAGAAGGGTGAGGTGTGTGCGGCTGTCCCGTGGTAGCATGAGTTACACTGTGATGAGGCCTAAAGTCCCCTTCTGAATCTGGCACTTGGGAGACTTTGGATGACTTCAGTGAGAATGATCGCAGGACAGTGAAGCCACAAGACAGGTGACTGGGTGAGTTAAGGGGGTGGAGTCAAAGCATGTCACACGCTTAAGAAATATGAAAGGCAAGATTATGAAGAAAATGATATCAAGTTGTCTAAATTATCTCAAAATAATAGAAGGTGCGCCTGGACAATGCTCTGAAATAGTCCTTTCCGGGAACCACATAAGGTTTTGGCCCAGGACCGGTGATGGTTAATAATAAAGACCAAATGAGTTTTCGTCTGACACGCCAACAAACGGGCCCTGTCGGTGTCGAGCTTCCTCGTCAGAGTGGAACGGGGCACCGGGCTAGCGGAGGTATGCTGTAATATAGATTTAGAGACGGGTTTTCCTGGGTGACTCTGTTAGAAATACATTGTGGGTAAACACTATAATAAACACTTTAAATACAGTGATCATAATGAAAGGAAATGCTCGCCAGGCACTTGCAGGGTCCTCGCAGGACTCACAGGAGGAAATGCCGTTCGCTCCTCACTTCACAGGTGAGGAGGCGGAGGCACAGACTGAGGGGAGAACTTGTCCGAGGTCCACTGGCTCCCAGTAGTACAGCCAGGATTTGAACCAAAGAAGGAAAATCTATTCTCTTAGGCACCAGCAGGCAAATGCCTCTAGAGTGGGAGGGAAAGATGAGGGCAATTTGAATTCAGTTTGAAAAATTAGCTAAGTTTATCCCCTACCCACCCCCACCAAAGCAAAAGAAAAAAAAATCATTACAGTGACTATAATTTATTTTAAAATTCTTCATCATAGACAGTAATTGCAAACTGCATGTTCATTAGTTAAGCTACGCTCCAGAAATAATGATCTGACCTAACAAGGGATCCACACTCAAGAGGCGGTCAGTTAGAATTAGTCTCAAAGGCCACACTTCAGAGCCACTACTCTAAGACTTGTTCCTGCCTGTAATTTGAGAGCCTTTGTTAACTTGGTATAATGAATCTTAGAAATGGGAAATTCATTAGTGGGGTTGTAACTTTTCTTTTTTTTAATTATCTCAATAGCTGTTAAAAATAAACTCTCATTTGAGGTTGTATTAGAAGGAGCTAATATGTGGACCGACTGAAGCGTTTTGGAGAAGACACTTCGCCCTGGCAAGGGTATGCGTAACATTACATTACAGAAACCTTGCGGCAAGCACCTGCAATTTAAATCCTCTATGACCCTGTGTCCGAAGCCTGCCTGCTACCAACTAAGAGTCATAGAATTTGCTGTGCTGTCCTGGGCAGTGACCCTTCCATGCAAGCTGTGTTCAGAACACACCAAAAGAGAGCTGAAGTTTGTGGAAGAAATGTAGGTGTGATTTGGTACCTCATAATAAGAGATGATGAAGTAAAACAGTATTGGAATTTGTGACAAATTTGGCTCTGAGATCTGATTGTGTCATTATCTGGCCCTGAGATTATGGAGGAAGCCGCTAGTCTTCACCCACTGCTAACTACTTCTGGCTGCCTTATCTGCTAAAGTGCACGGGAGATTTATGCCTGCCAGCGCCATTCCTTTACCTATTCGCGCTATAATCAAGTCCCTGAACTTCCTCAGCTTCCGCTACATCTTAGGGAACTGACTTCTGAAAATACATTAACCTGACTCTCTTGCCAACTGTTAGTGGGTGAATTTTGGCCGAAACACAGTGTTGGAAGAGCGCCAAGAGGAGAATTCCTACCCCAAAGCGCTGAGAATGTGGGCGGGAGAAGCCCCAGGGCCCTTAGAAGGCCGCGCAGTGGCTGTCCTTTGAAGACAGGGAGAGGCAGTGGGCCTGCAGAAATCCTGGGTCACCACAAAGCCATGTAAAGAAACAGGTGGGCACAGCCACCATGTGGGCAGGAGAGGCAGATGGCAGTCGGAGCTTTTGACAGAGAGGAAGTGATCTTGGAGTCTAGGGATGACAAAGATGGGCAGCAGACAAGAGTATTACTGGATCTATATAACTGGAAAATACTGGCTTTGAGGAGCAAAAACATGCCTTGAATGGCTACAATGGAAAGACGTGGCCTGCCACTGTCTCTACTTTTGCACCTTTTGAGGGAGGTTCGGCCATTGATTTTGATATAATGCACACCTCATTTTACAGAATTAAACTGGGAACTCTGCTCTCCATGCAGCGGAAGGACTGTGCTGTTCTTTGCTCACTTGTCACTCACCTCTGCACTGGAATGGAAACCCCGCGAGAGCAAAGAAACCATGCTGTCAGATTTACCGTCAAAACCCGGAACCTATAGTGCCACAGAGTAAATTGATCAAATGGATGACTTTGTTTCTTGTGCTCTTTTGAACATTTATCACTTTGTGTGGTTTTATGGATATTTGAAGGGGAAGGGAAAGCATGTGAGACACCGTATTAGCTCTCAGGAGACACCCAGCATAGCTGTCCTGGAGGGAGGGGACAGGAAGGTAGGCTGTGCGTCCATTCGGCTGGCGCACAGCCCCGCTCAGCCCGGCGCACGCCCTTCCCAGGCACAGCAGGGACACACGCCATTTGGGAAAAGATGTCTAGTCCGCGACTTTGACAACGGGCAATCATGTCATTTGTTTAAACATAATTAAAATGCATTTCCTAGTTCTCAGAAAAATATGGCATCTTTCTGGCTATTCCTCTGTGCATGCATATTCATAGAAATATGTACTAATATGGAACTTCCATATATATTTTATCATATATGACAGTTTGTTGGAAGTGTTATTGTGGGATATGAGGTGATTTAAGAACTAAATAGTTAACCCTGTCCCTAGAATAAGCACATTTGTCTGCTAATTTTTTGTTTGAAGATCACATTTATTTCATGACATTAAAGTATTCCTTTTTCTTAATTCATTAAAAATCAGTGATAAAGTTTTCCAAAAATTTATATTTTATAAAATTAAAATATTATGAAGTGAGTAGAATAAATGTTAGAATCAAATCTTACTAAAATTACAAATTTGAGAAAAGCAGAAAGTGAGAGAATATTTCTTTATTATCTATTTCTTCTCATGGATATTTCTCATAAAAGAAAACAATTCTAGCAACAATCTTGATAATGTATGTAGAATTAATATTAGGTGCACGAAAATCATTTTTTTAGCAGAGAATAACATAAACACTTAAAATTATTTTGCAAAGATAGCCAAAATGCTATCCAAATAAATTAAACAAAAATCAAGTGAATCTACTGATTAGCTATACGAACAGAATTATAAAGAAGTTTCATATGTTCTTGCCCTCATTTTTTTTTTTAGAGTGGGAAATAACCTTGACAGATCGTTTTTACTGACCTTAGCTTTCCTCCAACACTCCTAGCTTGCATTTCAGCAGTAAGTAGTAGTTTATTAGAATTTTTATGACTTCTCAAAGAACTCTGAGAACATTTCACACTAATGACTCTTGTGTCAGCTTTGACAATTTTGTAATAGATGAGGCAGAATATTAAGATGTATTTGTCACTTTTATAAACTTTTTAAGTGCTGAAAAATCTTTAGAACACAAAACATTGATTCAGTATAATAACTTCTTTCCTTACTGAAGCATTTCATAGGTACATACCTTGCTAACTTTCTTTTTAACTAATGTTTCAATGTATTGCAATAACAAGTCTCCATTGCCTATATAAAATGCTAAACACTCAAGGCTACTCAGCTCGGAGACACTGGAATTGTTTGTTTACTAGAGTTTGCTGAACATGGGTTCATTCTCAAACCTGTTTGTGCCAGAGTTACTTAATATTGCAATTTTGGAATGTAATTCAGTATCCGACAAAACAATGATATACAGTTGTCAGAAGAGAATTACATTCATAAAAATTAATTTGAATACATTGGAAATAATAAACAGTAGAAATGTTCTTGTAAATAAACTGCTTACAAAATGGGTATGGGTGACACAACCCTAAAATATTGGCAGGAAAATTATAGTAAGTCCTAAGGATTCTCAACTCAGATTGCATTGCTTCGCAGATGTCTTTAAGTCCTTGCTGCAAGTAAGAGAAAGCAAAGCTTGAGATCATAAACATAACATAAATTTAGCAATGTCAAATCACTTTTTGGTGATTTGTTTTGCTATATTTTGCTTGATTTTTGTTTTGTTGTCCCTGGTAATAACCTATCTGAATAATAACAGCCGACTTAGTCATAATGAGAACAATAGAAAATTTTCTCTAATGTAGACCAAAAATAAGTTGAAATACTAATCTTTCTAAATGTTTACCAAAACAGGTATAAAGAATTTTGACAATATATTACTTTAACATTGTAATGACAATGGTTATTTAGATGATGAAAGCCAGTGTTACTGAATGGTTGTGATTATTTATCGTATTTTCATTGTGTCCATTTATCTGAGGAAGTAGACTCCTATTAAGATGGCCAGCTTCCATAACATACATTTTGCTTATCTAAATTATAGTTTATGAAAGTATCCAAATCTAAATATGGCATTTTCCAAAAGTGTATCATCAAAAGGATAGAATCAGTATGCTTCTGTCAGAATTTTTCCTATATTTTGTCAGGTATTTACTATATTTTTAATTAAGTAAATTAGAATTTCAACAATGCTATGACCAACAATGTATGAGCACGGAATTATATGCGTACTGGGAGATAGAAGCTCTGCTGAAGCTAACTCTGCACTAAACCATTTATTTGACAAACATTCAATGAGTGTAGTGTATCCATCAGATTCTTTTCAAGAAAGTGGTAACAAAAGAAACTTGCTGCCTGCTGCCCACAGGAAGTCATGTGTGTAACCAAGGAAGCACTCCCACTCTGATATTGCTTGTATAAATAAGAGTGCTTTAATAACAGTGCAAAAGAGAAAACAGGCCAAGACAAACAACATGACAAAAATAGAGTTTAGTTCTTAAACCTACAGACTTATCATCCCTGGTTTGCACAATGGAAAAAACACCCAGCAGATACACTAGTGAATTACTACTGATGAATATACGAGGTCTGTCCAGATGGTATCCAACCATATAATATGAAAAATAGAGACATTTAGTGAAGAAGATAAAAGATACAACAAACATTGTACATAGGACAATGACGCCTCGGTCCTCTTACAAGTAGGTACCTTGGGACCTCACAGAGTTCTCTTAATCACTATCAGCTACCCAGTCATATTTTCCTGAATCTCATCAACAGTCTGAAATCTCTTCCCTTTCAAAGGTGATTTTAGTTTTGGGAAAAGCCAGAAGTTGCAGGGCACCAAACCTGGGCTGTAGGAGGGGCTGAGTCATCTGGGTGATTTGATGTTTTGCCAAAAAACTCTATAGGAGACATGATACATGAGTGGGCTCATTCTCCTGAAGAAGCTGCCAATCACCAGTTGCCCATAGCTGTGACCTTGAATCATCTGAATAGTTGCCATGGAGGAATGTTCAAGCTTAATGCAAAATTTGATGCAGATTCATTGCTCTACTCATTCACTCAGTTTGAATGTGATGGCCACACAGTACACATGCTCACTCAGTGGTGTTTACCACTCTGACTGACGAGTACAGTGAAGACACCATTGTCCACACATGTGCATTCCAGTCCACTCTCCTTGGCTGCTATCGATGTCACGCAAATTGTTCTCATTATATTAACAATGACTGGACTTTTCCCAGACAGACCTCATATAGCATTGTAAATTACACCTTCTTTAGCTGCACTTTTTTTTTGGTGACTTTTGTGATTATTTCACGCTTGAAATCTGGCCCAAAGCCTAGTTCTGTTTTGGTTTGGTTTTACTATACAGGAAATAACCAAATGCCCATTACTTTTTTTTTTTTTAAATCACATTTAATTTAAAGCAATGGGATATGATTGAAAGTGTTCCATGGTCTTTATTTGGTCAGTGTCAGTGCAGGACGTTCTCTACTCAAAATGTGTGCTCTTTGGAACCTAATGAACAAAACAAACAAACAAGCAAAATAGAACCAGAGTTATGAAAACAAGGAACAGATGGATAGTGAGCGGGGCTGGGAGGGAGGGGGATAACGGGGGAGAGAAGGGGAGGAGACTAGCCAAGGAACAGGTTATAAAGGACCCATGGACGTGGACGCCAGGGAGGAGACTGACTGTGGGAGTGGGGGTTGGGTGGGGCAGGGGAGAGCAAGGAGGGAAAATTGAGAAACTGTAATAGAACAACAATAAAAAATATCTAAGCGTAAAAAGTATATTCTTTACTTAGGCTACTGTGTACTCTTAACTATTAATTTCTTTATTATTCAAAGTATTTAAACCTAGCCAGGCAATTCATTTTTAACTGGAGTGAGGGGCGCATATGTCTGAAGTATTGTATTAAAATCACTTTTCCAAACTATATTTCTGGCTTAGAATCATGGACAAAATTAAGAAAATTAGAATATGTAATGGAGAAAGGGCAACTGTTTTCATAATACTAATCACCAGAGAGTATAATTTCAATTTACCTCTGTATTTTAGAAATAGCATTAAATAGTGAAATGCTTCATTATTTTAAAAATGTTAATATTAAATGTAAAACCCAGTTATTGCACACATAAAGTTTACGAGCTTGACCCAAATTTATTATTTAAATGGTTAAAAATGAAGACCAGGAGAAGAAATTATGACTCTTTGTAAAAATGACTTATACTTTCATTTTATTAACAAAATAAATTTACTTGCCATTTTATAGTCATATTATTATTTAAAATGATGCTATAATATGAAGTTCCAAAGACCAATATTTTATATTAGAGATTTCAGTTACTAAACCCTGGATGACAATTCCTCCCCCATTATGGAAACAGAATCACAAAATCTACTGTCCTTTACGAATGTCAGGAATGGCCTCACATGAGCGGGTGTCACATCATCAGGACTGGCAGGGGGGATGCAAGCCTCATGATGACGATGTGGTGTGAAGCCCATCTTTCAGAATGAGTGATACGCAGCGCTCATGGTTTGGGTTCTGGTGGGTTAAGAAGGGAGGTCAGGAATAAACTACACAGTGAAGCCTTTCTGTCCTTTCCTCTATCAAAGTCACCCCATTCTTCTTCTGAAATTTAAGGAACCCCTAACCCTGCTTCCCAGAAATTACCAGGATGGATACAGCAGTCCCCAAACTGTGCAGAGGGGGCTGCCGTGAGTTTGGACACACGAGCGTACAGGTAGGACAGGAGTAGTGTCCCTGACTGAGTCGTCGCGGAGACCAGGATGGGGGCGGTGTGCGGGGTCTCTCACGACCCCCCTGCTCTGTTGCCGCCCACAGACTGGGCGACACGGCCTGGCAGGGTTTCTGTAGGTATGTTCCGTGCTCCAAATGCAGATGAAAAGAATCAGGTGAACGTATCATGTTTCTCCGATAAAATGTCAGCACAGCTTTCTAGGCTGAGATAACCAGCCCCGCGCTTCCTGTGCGAGCCCCCGGGAACAAAGCAGGCCTTATGGGGAAGGGGGCAGAGAAACGCCCCCTCACCTTGGAGGCGGGGGCTGCTCACAGGCAGGTATGTTGGAACTCACGGATGCTTTAAAATATGTAGCTTTTCTGTCCTTTTTGCTGTAACAAAACTGATGAATTTGAGAATGTTTTAATAGGCCAAGGTCAGTTTTCTCAAACCAATAAAATTTAATGTGATACTTTTGAGAAAATGATTTAGACTTCTCTTCCCAGGAGTAAAACGTTTTGTTTTATTTTATTTTATTTTATTTTATTTTATTTTATTTTATTTTATTTTATTTTATTTTAAACAATTCAATTGTTTATGAAATGCAACATATTATTTAGGATATTATTTGAAGTTTTTACTTTGTGAAGAAATATCTCTTCAGTAGTAACTGCATTTTAATATTATGATATACTATAATAAATCTAATTTAATACTCTATTTTCATTTATAAGCTAGTAGTACAACTCCATATTAAGAAATTTTAAAATTGAACTTTTCTCAGGAGGGAATCAAATAATTTTAAATATAATTATTGGATAATCTTTATTAGCAAGATCCCTAATTGTCTCAGGAAAACAAATGACAACACATCCCTTGGAATGAAGTTAGTTACCCACCAGCAGCAACAGAGAGGACGCAAGAATCAAAAGATAAAGTACCAGTTACTATATTGAAATTAAGTATAATTAAATGAGAAAGATGATATTAAATAACATCTGTCTTAGTATTTTCTTTCTCTTTGGTGAATATTTGAAAAGCCTTGTTTGGTGGCGAATGCGCATGATACGTGGTCTCTGTGTGTCTGGTGTGGACGTATGTTACAGATGCACGTCTGTGTGAGTGTGTGTGTTGAAAATTTATTGTGCACTTGAAAGGTTCAAATTTTTTATTATGCTGTGATCGCTGTTCTTTTTCCTTTGGATTTTTGATACTCGCTCTGTGATATCGACAATGGTTCATTCTCATACGCTCCCCACGTCCCCAGTGGAGAGCGAGTGCGATGTTCTGCTAACACAGAGAAATGTGCCGTCCCTGGTTTTGCCTTTTCAGAGCCGTGCCTCCATTTCCGTCCTTTAACGATCACTCTGCCAAACTGAGCACATTTCCTCTTCTGAATTTATGTCCTCAACCCCTTCCAACCTCCCCGTGTACCCGCCGAGACTGATTTTGAGCCAAATGTGCCTTGGCCTGATACATTTCAGAGGTTCTTAATATAAAAGACTGAGAAATGTGAAAAATATTAATGTGCAAATGCGTCTTTGCATTACGGTATGTTTCTGTTTCAAGGTTTAATAGATTAATGGGCATTTATTTGGTTCTGTCTGAAACATCCATGCTTAGAAAACACCCTGGGGTGAAATAGCCCATAACATTTATTTATACTTCTGGTTTACTGGATTACTACATTAAGATAAAACTGTCGTGCTCCCTTGGTGCAATAATAACCCTTCTTGCCTGGGTTGCCTCACAGCTCGTGGTACACGAGGTGAGGCCAGTGGGTTGGCGAGGACCAAATGTCTCTGCGGACATTTTGAACAGAACAAATTTTAATTCCTTAAGAATATGTAATACTTTCAGAAAGGCAGTGGGCACAGAAGCTCAATAACATAAAGTCATTAAAAATAATATAAACAGGAATGGAAAGAGCTGAGGGAGGGGCAGCGGAGTCGATGGGGAAGCTGGCGGAAGAGTCCACCGTGAAAACAAAGCCACTAAACGCGCAAAAGTCAGGGAGAGGGTAACGGGCCGAAGTGAAGTGTACAGACTTCACCACACTTAATAAAAGTGGGTGAAAAATGAAATAGTTTATACTATTATCCTAAGTAAATATTTATTAACAACTTTATAATACTTCAACTTTTATTTAATTTCTAAACATTTTATTTGATTAGCTTATGAGTTAATAGCAATACTTGGGCTCACTTTTGTCATTGTATTATTTTTTTGGTCTTTAGTGTTTTATTTGTTTTATATCTTTCGCAATGTGGGGACCGCCTTTTCTTGGGCTGTTCCAGGCATGTGTGAGGATGATAAAGAGCGTGTGAGTGTCTGTCTGTGTGTGCGTGGACATGCACACAGGCTTTCAAATGTTTTATTTTCATTAGTAATTTTTTTCCCTGGAGGTAATCATTGTGTCACTTATGTACTGTGTTTGTTCCAGCCACTGCCGAAAAGGAGAAACCGGAAGCAGGAAGGCCTGCTCCCTCTTTTTAACACACTCCTCCTAAGTGTCACTCACCATTTTTATCTACACCTCCGGGTCCCTAGCTTAGTTATAGTCTCCCACCTGGATCGGAAGGGAACCAGGGGACACAACCCTTTCCTTGGTGGTCACATGCCCTGCTAAATTTTGAGGTACAGTTGCAGCGGAAGAAAAGGGAGAAGAGATTGGGAAATAATGAGCAAGCAGCCTGCCACAAATGGTTACTTACTTGTGTTATATAATGATCTGCACGTTACTCTGCTTTTAATTTAATAACTAAAGTTTTCACAAACATTCTTGATTTGCATTCATTTAATCATCTCAATATAAAACAGAACAATAATATTTGATCCTTCTGACAAAAGACTTTACAGTTCCGCTTTTTTCTTTCAGTCCTCAACCCTTTCGGCTTTCTCACTTGTTTTTGCATCTAAGGTCGCCGATCTGTTGTTTTTTTCATTTCTTTATCATGTTTCTTTTAGAGTAGGCTAGACCTCCTTCAGTGTGGACACCCGGTGTTCTAGGCAGACATAAATCTTAGCCAGAGGAGGCTACTGGAAATCAAACCCAGTAGATAAAGACAGAAATAAATAACGCAACCAAGCATGTGTGTTTCTCAAAAAAGTGTTACTTTCACCCTCCCTGGGTTCCCATCAGAGCAAGAGTGGTGTCTCAAGAGTTTGATTGAAGGCCCCTCAATCAAAAAACCTGAAGTTGAAATAAAACCTTCCCTGCAAACCTGCAGCTGGGTGGCCCTTCAGGCTCAGGAAACTTTTCCCCGCCCACCTTAGACCTTTTGCTTTTTCTACGGTTTAAAGAGGCAGATTTACCAGCATTGGTCTTAATTTCTTAATCATTTTAGTTACATAAAACTTACTTACATATGTCTATATATTTTAATCCTCATTCTAAAACCAGTTACTACATGGAAGGAATTTTCTCCCCGGTTCCCCTTCCAGTGGCCTCGTGTGTCACGGATCCTTCCCGAGTTCGTACCTGAACATTTTTATTTGCAAATGCCAGGTGGTATTCAAAATGGCATGACTCGATTGCAGGGAAAGTTTTGTAAATACTGTACGATTTTCCTTAGGCATTTATTATACTGAAGGAAAGGTTTGAATTTAACTTGATTTTAGTTCTCTATAGGGAATCGTTTTTTAAATGCGTTTAACGTCATTGTCATCTCTCTTACTTACTGTGGATGACTGATTTGCCTTCTCGAAGGTCCCCTCACCTCTCACAGCTCGATGCTCCTGACGCGCCCCAGGGGAGCTCAGGGACAGCCTCCCGGCCATCGGAGTCGGCCCAGGTGCCAGTGTGGCCACAGGAGGCAGCCTCACTTACTCCCTTGACCGTTGGTTCTGACAGTTGTGTTTAAGCGTTCTTGTTTTTCCTCAGTCATAACTCAGCTTCCTGTGGTTAGTTTTCTGTGTACACTCCCTCCTCTCGTATTTTTCGCTTCTATTTTTCTTATAGATCCTGGAAATGCTTTGTAAGTCTATTTTATTTATTGTTAATTTGTATTTCTTCTATTTAAACCTGCTTTTTACTCTTTCCAGTGACCATTTTACTGGGCAATTATTCCCCATTGGTTTTCATTCTTTTCTTATCCAGGCCTGTCCTTGTTTAATGGAACCAAAGTTTTCTGTTATATTACTGAGAATAAGAAACAAATGTGCCCCACGTTTCCTTCTGTGTCGTGCACTACATTCATTTCAGGGGAGGGCTTTCCTCTGAGTCAGCACCGTGTTGCTTCTCTCCTCCTTATGCCTCATAGTTGTCTCGTAATGCCTTCTGATACATCCGTTGGCATTTTGTATTAACTCCTGTTAGAACTTGACTTGTCAATATTTACTCATGCCGTGAGAATGGCCGATGCATCTTATTTCAACATCCTTCCCCCGGATCTCACTGCACAGGAAGGACGTGGCTTGTGCTGCGGGCCGGGGGTGAGTCCGGGCGCCGGTTTTCGGTTCCCGGTCCCCGGTCGCCTCCTGGGTGCTGGCAGAAGCTGCCGGCTGAGTGGACCCCGGAGTGGAGAGCTCACGGAGAGTGGCAGCACCGCGGCGCCCTCAGGGCGGCACTGAGCAAGTGCTAGTTTCCTTAGTAGCTCTGCGCCTGGTCGGATCGTTCAAGAAATACAAGACCTACTGAAAAATAGGTAAAAAAAAAAATTTCAATAGGCCTGCAGTCGCGGTTCAGAGGGCGATGGGAAGCAGGCCGGAGGTCATCGACGCTGCTCCCAGGGTACATCTCACAGGACGCGTAGCTATGACTAAGCCCAGAAGGCACACCAGCCACGTCAGCGCTGGAGACGCCCCCTGGGGGGCCTGGGGGCTCAGTGTCAGCCAGAGGCGGTGCGGGTGACGAGCCTAGGGATGAGCTGCGAGGCTTCTGAGCCGGGGGCGCCGGCACAGCCTGAAGCTGGTCACGGCTGTTCCTAGTCCGCTTTGGCTGAGCGAAAGGCCACGGAAGAAGGGGATGATTTTTAATTCTAACTCATCTGCATAAACACCTACACAGTCTAAAAATGTGCTCCCTTCTTATTCCTCGCCGCAAAGATGCCAACCCGTTGTTAATTTCCAAATAAATTAATGGCGGTTTAATTTGCAAATAGAAAGAAAGAGCGAGGAAGCAGGGGCAGGCACTCCTGTCGGCCACCCTTCCCACGGCCCTCCCCCAGGGGAGGAAAGCAGGGAACGCGTGACTCCCAGGTAACGCTTGGGACCCCTCCCTCCAGAGGCAGCAGCCAAACTCCGGAGAGCGGGGGGCTCGGGACAAGCGAAGGCTGCAGCGGGAGATCCCACGGGGCAGGAGGGAACGAAAGCTGCTCCTGGGGGAACACGAGGCAACACCGTGAGGAGTGCGAAACCCGCCGCTCCTGCGCGGGGCCGAGGCCGGAGGCGCGCTAGGGACTGGGGGGGGGAGGGGGGGCGCCCGGAGACTGCGCGGGGAAGAGTCAAACGCAGATCTGCGGAGGCAGCCGCGGACCAAGCAAGAGTTTCCCAGAGCCCGGAGAGCACGACGCAAGGAGGCGCTCCTTTCTGTTAACGAGCTCTCACGCAGAGCCCACGTTCTGTCTATTCACACGTGCAAGGGTGGTGGCCTGGTGGCATCTTTGCAGTGCCGTTCAACACTTGGCATTTATTGCTTGGTCTCGATTTTTTAGCATTGATGGGATCACCAAAAGAATGTGAAGGGTTTCAGAAATACTGTGGAACATTTTTAGAGAAATGAAGAAAATCCCCTTGAGCATCAAAACTACCTTTCTGACAGTGTGTGTGTGTGTGTGTGTGTGTGTGTGTGTGTGTGTGTGTATACATAGGTGTGTGTGCAGAATTCGGCTGAAGAGGGTGGGCTGGAGTCGCATCACAGGCATCGATGGTTTGTGCCAGAACTAAAATTTCCCACCTTGTACACTGGGGATGGGCCTGAGAAAGATTCCTGAGTAAAACAGAATCATTTAATATCACTATGATTAATAATACTTAACATACTGCATGCATTCAGTACACTAGGCTTTGTAATAGGAGTGTTGTAGGTGTTCACGTATCAGGTTTCTACTGGCTTTTTTTTGAAATAGTTGTTATTATTTCTGTTTCACCCGTGAGGAAAATGATGTTCACAGAGGACCTGTGATTGCTTCAGATAGCTGAGCATCTATGTGGCAGAGCTGGGATGCTAGGTGTTTCTGAATCTTAAAGGCCATGATTTCCGTCCTAATTGGTAAGGCTGAGTTGGTTGGGCGTCAGCCCTCAAGGTGAAGCATCGCTGGTTCAATTCCCAGTCAGGGCACATGGCTGGGTTGCGGGTTTGGTCCTCTAACAGAACGCATATGAGAGGCGGCCAGTAGGTGTTTCTCTCTCACATCAATGTTCCTTTCCCTCTCTTTTCTCTGTCCCACTCTCTCTAAAAATAAATAAAATCTTCATAAATGAATAAATGCCATGATTTCTCTACGATAGAGTAACATCACGTCTGGAGAGTCACCTTAAGTTCATCAGATCTGAGGTAGGCCGTAAAGTCTGTCCAAAGCTTTTTGTATCTCGGGTATCCAGGATACCCAAAACCACAGTGGAAACTTTGAGAGAAGGATCATAAACACCCCTCACTTCACACATCCCCAAATGCCACTCCGACCACCTGGAAAACAGCTCAGCGGCTCCCTCGGGGCCCTATGTGGCAAGCTTCCCTTTAGGAACTGCTCCCCATGCCATCTGCGCTCAGGAGGGGCTCGGGAAATGGACGGTGAGTCGTGGCGCTGCTGAGTCTGAGCTGGAGCCGAGCCTGCCGCACAGGTGCCAGGAGAAGTACGGCGGGGGGCTTGTGTGGTCAGCGCGGTGCAAATCGTCACAGCTGCACCAAAGGTCAAGAAGCACAAGCCTTTACTTCGTAAGGAAGGGATCCCCTAAAACAAAGAACTGACTAAAAGCAAGACATGCAAGAAGGAGGATGAGAAAAAGCAAAAACTAGAAGTGGAAGGACTAAGACCCTCCTGGTGTGTGCAGGGGAAGGGTGAGTTTTCTCAGAGGGTTTCAGGAACCACTTACAGTGCTGCAAGAGGGGAGTGTCCTTGCAAGTCCAATGTGCCCCCCAAGGTCACCTTCCATTGCTAGAGCTCAGTTTCATGCCAGCCAAGAAGCCAATCAAAACAGAGACGCCAATAGCTCCATTTTGTGGCTGGGTTTTTTTTTTTTTCATTTAATTCTTTTAAACATGTCTTGCTTTGAATATGTTTTTTATTTAGCCACTGCTAATTCACCAATTTCACAGTTTAATGAAGTCATCCAGAGGAAATACTTTAGTGAACTAGAACCTCATCAGATTCTTCCGCCTCACTCAAAATATTGAGTGAACAAATGAAATTTGCTCAGTTATGTCATGAATTAACAAATGTGCCTGTTACATTAAAAAAGAGTAACTACAGGGAGGCAATGATAAAGCACTTTAGTTAGTTTGTTTGTTTCCAATTGCCTGTTTGATTTTTTTAAGTGGGGCTTTTTCTCGTCTGTGGTTGAAAAATCAAAAATGACCTCTGACATTTCTGATCATACATAGGCAATATAATTACCTTTCCTTAGCTCTGCTTATAAAATATGTATAATTGAGTTTAAAGTGCTCAGACTTGAGAATTCCTGTATCAGGGCAGTGATATAGAACTTGAAGAAACATCACTTCTACCTTTACATAAAGAGAAAGCTAAAAAAAAACCCTGCAAATATTAACAGCTTTACCTGCACCCATTAGAAAAGTGAACTTCTAGGGAAGCCAAACAATCTGAAATCTGAACAAAGACAAATATTTGCAGTGAGACTCAGAACCTAGCCTGCCAGAATTTTTAATGTAAATTTATCTTACATATTATATATATTCTATAAACATAGATATTAGTGTTATATATGTATATGATATGTACATAAAGCTACATGATATATATCAACATGATATATCTACATATAAAATGTTATGTGTCATATATACATGCATATATAATGTTATATATACATATATCAAGAGGTCTAACACATATACATGTATGTTATATAGATTAATATATATGATATATATGTATATCATGTATATATAAAACAATATATAGTACATTTATATGTACATTTAGATATTTAGTATAGTTATATATTTATAATGATAAATTTAGTGTATATATAAATTTGTGTTTCATACTCTTTTTAGACATTTAACACTAACCTTCACTTTCGTCACTTTTTTATTCAAATATCATAAATTGAAAGCAGTCAAGAATTCAACTATTCAAACCCATGTTCATAAAACTTACTTTGCAATATTAATTTTCCTCCTCCCGCTGATAGCATAAGGGGGTAGGTGTCTCTTCTGTCACTTATGTCTGCTGTGTTTAAGAAACAGAAAGAGAGAATTCCCGTAGGCACAATCAGTAATGAAGACTTTGACAAGTTTCATGTATTGATTTCATTATTGTGTCAAGAGCATTTTTCTGAAACAATGGAATTCCGAAGAAAATCTCTTGCCCCTTTGAAGAGAGTAGATTCGGAGACTAAAGAACATACAGAAAAGAAATCCTAATTTATTTTTATTTTAAGAAGCAGGTTTTTTTTTCTTATCTTAAACTTACACACATAAAAGCATATGTTTAAATAAATATTTGGTGATTTTTCTTGAGGGTGATTCCCATATTTGCACTACTATTCTATTCTTCCTGTTCTTTGTATTAGAATTAAACTAGAAGTCAAGTAAAAGAAAGAGAATTTTGCCTATTAATTTTTAGTTCCTTTTTTTTTTTTTTACCCCTGCTTACAGTTCAAGTTATACACACCCATGCTTGCTTCTGGTGAGTTATCGGAAATTTGCTCTGGACTGACCGTGGCCAGCAGTTACTAGTTTAGATGGGGGAGGGAAAAAGGAGGAATGAAGGTGTTCGTCTGTCTCCTCTGCTTCGGCGGAATTCCAAGGTAGACGGAGAGGGGGAGGACTGGAAAGAAAACTCTCTATTTGATTAATAACAAATTGCTCTTTGAAGGTTTTATAGTGGTGATTTTCAACCAGCATGCCACAAAAATTTTGAAACATGCGATACCTGGCTATTAGTCAGGGGCACCGACCTCTCTTCCCTTAGATTGTCAAAGAAAAAAATGACCGCAGCCAACACAACAATAGCTGCCTGGGGCGAATGCCATCTCGAAACATAAATAAATAGGTCACGTAGCAGAGTTGCATCTTATTGGTCACGTTACATAATAAATTGTGTCTGATCGATTAATTCTTGGTACCAGAAATTCTTATGTACTAGTACAGGCGCCCGATTTTTTAAAAAGTCACTTTGGAGCAAAAGGGGTAGGTAATTACTTTTTTTTTTTTTTGTAAATCAGTAAAATTTTACCTATTTTTTTGTCAGATCAGCAAAAAAAATGGATTTTTATGTGTGCTGCAGAATCTTAGTAATTAGTTTTTGAGTGCCATGAGATGAAAAAGGTTGAAAATCCCTGTTTTGTAGAAATCAAAGACAAGAAATGAAATAAACTAGGCTAATAAACTAGATTTAGAGGTTCATATGCTCTCCCATGGTTGGTAGAAAATTGCTTTTTCTAAGCAATGCTGAGACTTTATTATAAGGTTACAGAAAGCTCATTAGGCAAGAAATTCTTGGAATCTCCTTTTGGTTTATAGCAATTAACTGTTTGAATGTAGCCTTACTTTTTTTTTTTTAGCAATTAACTTTGTGGGAAAATCCCCTGTTAAACTATCTTTGGAGAATATGCACAAAACTACCAGCAATTGTTTTTCCCATAACTAAGTCTTTGTTATTTCTTTGGCTCTGTGGCATTCCTGTTTCAAAATATTTTTTTCCAGGGAAGAAGGCCAGTCCCCAGTTTGCTGCAGTGAGCGACCAGAGGAGGGATTGTAAGGGACGCAGAGCGCACGCGCTGCGTGCCTCTGGTGGGCGAGCAGTCAAAGGCGATGAGGTATCCGCACTAGTTTGTAGCCGTCGACTCCCATGGACTGAATAGCTCCCCGCTACCCCAGTTTCTTTTCCTGTCTCCTTTTTGCTGCTCTGGCCCCCAGAGAGGGCAGGGCTAGCGCAGCCCAGAGAAGACCAGGAGGCGAGGTGGTGTCTTTCCCTTTGGGAACCACGGGGAGCCCACCGGCCCATGGCCAGGGGACTTTGGAAAGGAGGGGAAGGGAGAAGGTGCTTTCCTGCTTTTACTTTTTAACCTTTGATTGAAATTGGAAACTTCCTGAGTTTGGAATATTCACTTTCCTGGATGTAGAAGAAAACATCCCTGCGTTCAAACGGCAATTATCCTACGGGTAACCTCTTTTTACCGTTCAAGTACAGTGGCACTGCTCTCCTTTAAAATGTCTGTTTTTTTCACAGACATAAATCAAGTTATGACCAAATCTTTTCTCTGAGGCTTCTGTCACTGTGAGAACTTAATGTTTCAAGCGAAATTTAAGAAATTATTTTTAATGAAATTTCTGTCAGTGGGAGGACTCAAGATTTATTAAAAGCACAAAATGTTCAAATACATTTGATTCTAAGCACTTTAAAAATGATGGAAAATCTTAATCTTTTTTTTGAAATCCTCACCCAAGGATATGTTTGTTAATTTTAGAGAGAAAGGAAAGGGGGGCGGGGGGAGAGAGAGGCGTCCATTGGGTACCTCCCAAACGGGTCCCATCTGGGGATCAAACCCACAAACTATTCATGTACCCTGACCAGGAATCGAACCTGCAACCTTTTGGTGTATGGGACAATGTTCCAACCAACCTAACCAGGGCCTTAATCATTTACTATATCAAGTATATACCTCCTGAAAAACAGCTCCTGGAATACTATTGGTTGGGCCTTGCTAGTGATGGACTGTCTGACCGTGGGACACCAAGCAACCGTGGACCCAGCCATCCCCGCTCTCCTACACTGGGCCCTGCGAGCCCCACCAGAATGTTATCAAGAAGACCCAGCCACAGCCTGACGCCAGGTGGAAGCGGAATGTTCCATATGGTGCACACAGGCGAACTGCCGGCAAGACGCCTGGGCCCTCCGTGCCCCACCGTGGCTGCGTGGCCTGCCCCTCAGCTCACGTCTGTAGCCGCACCAAGGTTCTTATACGACCGGCAGGGGAAGGAAGAAAAGCCAGGCTTGTTTAATGGATGGGGTGACCTGGCATGCGAGTACAAGTCAAAGATGGACACCTCTGTGTTACAGCCTAGCCTCGAAAGATAGTGGCAAGGAAAATCCCCTAGAAGGCCAAGCTTTGGGTGGCACACCCGATCATATACTTCGTGTTAATAGAAAAGTAGCCCAGGGTTAGAATGTATGTGTCCTGGCTGGAGGATCATTGCTTTCGTTCGTATAATTTTTATCAAATATAAATATGACAAAAAGAACATTGGTTGTTTTCATATCTAGGCTTAGTCACCGTTTTATGTTGAGGGGGAACAAAATTGACCACCCATACTCTGCTATACGTAAGCAACATACACACTACATATACTCATAGAGTGAGCTGATACCTCTTTCAGGAGGCTGGGCAGCTGCTTGCATAAACTGCTAAGGAGCGGAATGGAGAATCGAACTCAGGTCCACCTGGTTTCAGAGCCAATGTTACTTTCCCTCTCTACCACAGTGTTTTTCATATCCTTCCCAATATTGACAATGGACCACAGAAAATCAGACCAGTACACATTTCCCCCTCCGCTGTAGGGTAACTTGTTAGTCTAAAGTCTTAACACCACAGAATCTGAGAATTCCTCCCTCCCTCCCTTCCTTCCTTCTTTCCTTCCTTCCTTCCATTCTTTCTTATTTTTCTTCCTACATCCAACCAACATCTGAGTGTCTGTTCAGTGCTAAATACTATATTATACTCGACACATTATTTTTTCTAAATAGGTCCCATTAGGATTTGAAAATGAATCACAGGATTTGGAAACAGAGCACTTCACATTATATACCTCATTTGTCATAATACTTTGCTCCTTTGTGTAGAGATCAGATTGTCATCTTTATGAGCCATCCACATTTTAAGTTATTTGTAATAGCAGAATTGCTTTTATTTATGCACCCGCTGTCCACAAGTTTGTCTTGGAGTAATTGTTGGAAAGTGGTACAAATTTTAAGTGATCTAATGGTCAGGAAAAAATGAGTGTGATAAGCGCTGCTCATTATTGGTGTTTTGCTTTGAGTGTACAATAGCATCATCACCTATTGCACTCTTGCTGTAGGCCACGTGGCTGGGAGTTTATTATTCCTGTTTTACACGTGAGGAAGCTGAGACCTAGACACATTCAGCACTTTGCTGAGATCGCACAGCTTAGAACAGGGTAGAACCGAGACCTCGAACACTGCGGTCTGTGCGAGATCCTGTGCCCTCACCCACTCTCCTGTTTAGCCCCGGTGAAGGGAGATCAAAGGGGAGTGTGGACTTAACCTAAAGTGGTTTTTAGAACAATAAGGTAGTTCTCATCAAAGACCTAATTATCTACATAATTCCAAAAATCGCAATGTTGAAACAGATGGTATAATTCTAAAAGAATTAATGTCCTCTTATTCTTGTAAATTTTAATTAGTAAAATGACTAAATATATTGTTCATAAATGTACCTTCAAAAGACCCACAATGTGATTAGGTTCTTTTTCTGTCTTAATGAAATTGGGGCATCAAAAGGGTTCATTGTGGCATATTTGTGAGTTTTATAATTTGTCATAAGTTGTTCCATATTTCTCTTAGGGTCTTAGTTTTATTTGTTTTGGAAGAGAATGAGAGTTTTCATCACACTGACCCAAAGAATATTGTGTTTAATTTCCCCGAAGGGCAAAGTGTCCCATGTCACATTAGTCACTGAAAGACAAAATAGTAGGAAGACTGAGTGGCTGTTTGACCACAGCTTCAATTGAAACTGGTGTAGGGGCTTTGAGGATCAGCCAAATGCTAGAACTCTCGAGGCACTAAAATGGCTTACTTCATAAAAACAATGGCATGTAGAAAATTGAGCTATATAAAAGTTAAGTTCCTTGACATTTTCATGGGAGTCAGATAGTTTCTTAGCAATCCTTGGAGCCATCCCTGACTGACTTTTTTGGTAGTTTTTTTCTAAAGTTGGCAACATTGCTGTTTCCAGATACACAAAACCTAATGCGTAAGGACTGGGTGTGTCCACACATAGGCTTGAAAGATAGTAAGGAAACCTCATTCCGTGGGCCACATATGACAACTTATGCAAGGCTACGGTGTACCATCTCTTCAGGTAATTCTCAGATTTCAGAACTATCTTGACTCATGTTTTGGAGTAGAATATTCTAAGGGGAGAATATTTTTGATAATAACAGCCATCTCAATGTGAGTCAACGAACTTACAATAGAAGCTATAAAAGACACGTGTCGGTCATGGTTATTTCAAACGTGCTGCACTGTTTAAAAATGGATCTTCATCTGTCTCAGTTGCGGTTGAGAAATTTGGGAATGTGAATTTTTTCCGAACACTCACAAATGTGTCGCGCTCCCCGGCGGGAACTGGGCCGTTTATGAAGGGTCGCGTCCGCGTGGAACAACCAGTCCTCAAGGCCCGAGAGGTGTCCCTTCCTTCCCAACCAGCAGGAGGGAGCAGCTCTGCGCAGCCTCTGACGCTCGTCACGTCCCAGCGTCACACACGGTCCCCGTTGACACGGAGGCAAGAACCTCTAGAAACCAACGAAGGCTCACGAAGGACACGGCTCCGCCCCAAATCATCTTTTTTCATGTACCTTTTCCCGGAATTGTGTGTCACACAAAGATAGATTCTTGCTGTTATAACGGGGGACGCAAAACGTCCGTAATAGCAGACAAGAGTAAATGCAAGTCAGCGGCTGCGCGATGGGGGATTTTCAAGCTGATTGGGTAAATATAAAACCCTGAGAAACCTACCTGAGGACACCAGTGAGGATTTGGCCTATACATGCTGCAGTGTTGACAAAAGAACTATTTTTTTCTCTGATAACTCTGGGGCAGATTCTGAAAATGTAGCTCCTTGACTTCTGTCATCTACTGTTTATAACAAAGAAATGGCTTGCAAATGTTTAAAGAGTTTGCTTAGCTAAGCAGAAACGTAAGCTTACTGTATACCCTTACAGGGATTTACAGCTACGGCCCACTCTGTTTGCTGTCATGTTTAGTTGTTTGTTATTTGGTCTGGCTTGTTGGGTTTGTGGGTTATCTTCTGAGCTACAGGGTTTTTAAGTGTGGTTAGTCCAGAGTATTGCAACAATAAAGTATTGTTTTCTTCAAGGCCGGTCTTGTTCTGAAGTTCATTCCAAGCAGCGTCTATAAAGAAACAATGGTCATTTCAGTGCTGGTTGGTGAGTATATTAAGGTTAAAGATCCTGAACTATCCTCGAAAGGTAAACTCACAGAACTTCCGCTTGTGAGAAATATCATTTTATGTCCACATCATCTGTTCTTGTGTTCGAAGCAGAAAGCCAAGTTGAATGAAAAACACAACTGTTCTAAATCAACAAATTGTACTTGACTTCAGAATCAGAATTTTCTCAACCCGTCAGCCAAAATTTAAGAAAATATTTGTTACATATCGAACTGCTCTCTAGAATTTGGAATATGTCTTCAACTTTAAGCCAACCCACCACTTGCAATATTAATATGTGAACAGATTTTATAAATATAACAGTATAGACACTGAGCCTTGGAAATAATTTTATAGATTTAAAAGTAATATTGTTAACATAGAACTTTATATTGTGGGGAAACAAATATTTTATTTTAAGTATAAAAATAGATTTAGCTTCTTTAAAATGTTTTAAAAATTGAATTCAATAAAATTTGTCTTAAAACTCCCTCCATCACATAGAAACTTTTTCTTTATGCTGAAATTTTTATGCCTATTCATTACTCATCAGGAGAAATGTAATGTTATATTACCGGCTATGGATTCTGTTCTGTTGTTTGTTATTTTATATAAGAAACTCTCTCCTGAGAAGAGGATTGTTCTGTGAAAACCGTGCATCGCTTCCGGAGAGGGTTGCGTCATCGACTGTTTGCTGCCACTGTTAACCTGTGGGCGCAGGAACAGCGAGTGCTGGTCGGTGTCAGCTCGCTCTTGATATTCGGGTACATTTATTTAAGTGCATCTCCCAGCTGTAAAGCAAATACTCCCACAAACTCTTAATTAGAAAAAGGAAGGCATAAGAAAACGTTTCTTTCCCTGGCAGCAGAGTGAAAAATGCCATAGCTCTTCTTGTACAACTCCTGAATCTTAGTATTTTTGTTGATTTTTCTTTCAACGATTTATGAATATCATTTAATTTTGTCTTTGTTCCTCCCCGAATTACATGTGTCTATTCCATCTGTACTTCATTACTAAGAAACCAAAAATGTGAGTAATTTTAGAGATAGGATGAGATTCATTTACGATCACTATTTATTTACTTGCCTATCATAAGTGGTTTCTAAGAAACTATTGTCACTTTCATATTTAGTATCAAGGTGTTTGTATAATAAACCAGCCCAACCTTCCCCACTCGGAGGGTTGATGGGGCTCAGGGGGTGGGTCTCACTTGAGGGCTTTCATAGAGCCCCACTATACTGGGGGCAGGGTGTGTGGCCAGAGGGGTAGAAAAGTGGTAGTGTATCAAACATCCAAGCTGTCTTCTTCATTCAAAAGTCCGTAGCAGATCTGGGAGGGCCAGAAGAGTTGGAGGCTGTTCAGGCGCCCTCCTTTCTAAGTGGCGTCTCCAGGTGGCCAGCTTGACCTCCCCCACAGCACGACAGTTTCGGGGCGGTGAGAATTATTCCATGCTCGCAGCTCAGTTCTCTCCCAAAGGGAGTGCCCTGAGAGAACTAGGCAGAGGACTCACAGGCTGAAGTAAAAATGGCAGCTTACATTTTGACAGCCAGAGTAAATGGTAGAATTAGTCCTCTTAAAAAATCTCCCTCTTGCCCCGGCTGGTGTGGCTCAGTGGATTGAGTGCTGGCCTGCGAACCAGAGGGTCACTGATTGGATTCCTGGTCAGGGCACATGCCTGCGTTGCAGGCCGGGTCCCCAGTTAGGGGCGTGCAAGAGGCAACCAATCAATGTATCTCTCACACATTGATGTTTCTCTCCCTCTCTTTCTCCCTCCCTTCCCCTCTCTAATAAATAAAATCTTAAAAAACAAACAAAATAAAACAAAACAAAACAAAAACCCTCTTCAGGAAATCAAAGAGACTTACACGGTATCTTATAAAGGGTGGGTGGAGACATCTGGACACTGGAGACAGTTTTGACACCCTCCTGATCCTTGAATGTGGACCTGGACGGAGGAAGTGATGAGCCCCCCAGGGCGGTGCTGTGGCCCCCCTGCAAGAAAGGAAGAATCCATCACCACGACCCTCGGATACCGGCCCTGACACGAGAGGGGTCGATACTGTGAAACCTCATGCTGTCATGGAACTCTGCTTTCCTAATGCATAACGGAAGGTTGTGAGTTTAACCTTTCTAAGCTTTATTTTTTAATCATGTGGGGATAGAAATAGCACTGCAGTTAGTGGCATGGAGTATGTAAAAGAGCTTCATGCCGTGGCAGGAAGAGAGTGTCCACTCAAGAAGTGGTTTTGGGCATTTCAGGAGTAATTAATTAGTTCATAAAAGGCTGTGCTCTTAAAGGCATATTCATCTTAAAATGCTGTGTGTTAAAGACCTGCCAGATACCCCAGTGTAGACGACAGCAAATAAATTTATTTTTAAAAAGCTATTCATTTATCTAATATTTATTGAATGACTTCTTTATTCCAAAGAGGGCACTTGATAAGTAAAACAAATTTCCTCCCCTTTTGGAGCTTGCCACCCAGGGAGGAAGAAGACAATAAACAATCAATAAACCAGCCCCGAATGCCCAAGGGCTTTGAAGGACACGGGTTCTCCCGAAAGCGTAAGAGGAGGTGGTGTTTACGGAGAGCGATCAAGGAAGGTCTCAGAGGCGGTGATATTTTATCACACCCAGTGATCTGACAGTTGTCTAACAGCAGCTAATTGAAGTAAAAGCTTTTATGAGAATAAAACCTGTATGTTCAGTGGCTCTAACAAGAGAAATCACTAGCACATTTCAAGAGGTAAATGAAGTCCATTTTGTTGAAATATGGAGAGAGGGAAAGCCGTATGAAATTGGACAATTGGGTCAGGCTGCTCAGTGTCCTGTATGCTGATGTTGGAAATTCAGATTTTCTTTGAAAGGAAGCCACTGAAAATTTGTACTAGGATATCTTGTACTCCAGTTTGTGTTTTTTAAAAATAATATTTCATATTTGGTGGACCAACTGAGTATGAGTAATAGAGGGAGGCCTGAGGGACTGCCCCGTGAGGGAGGGGGAGGGCACAACTCGAGGGTGAAGGGGGGACAGCCCGTGGGAAGAAAAACTAGAAGGCGGCGTTAGAAGATCCGAGAGAGCCAGTGTTCCCCTGGGCGGGAGAGGTGAATCCTGCCAAATTCTGTCCGAGATCAAGAAATGTAAGGACAGAAAGGAAAATATCCCCAAAGCTGGTGGCAGCTGGCAAGGCTGTGGTGACGTGCTTGGGTTGGAAAGGACTCCAGGTGGACTCCCACGTGGCTCAGGCCCTTTTCAGTGACCCAATTAAAGACATACTCAAGTTGCCAATAATAATTCATTAAAACTCTTGAAGTGCATGCACGTAGGATATTAAAGGGTATCCAATTCATAATCAAAATGAAAGTTCTCCAAATCTCACTTTCTCTCCGTTTCCACTCTCCCGCACACCTGGACATCCTCACATCCTCCGAACCCTCAGGTCTGCTGCCTCTTTCTCGAACTCTCTGTCTCAGTTCTATTCTTTTTTTAGTAAAAAACCTAAAATCCTCTGGTTCTTTGTTGATTTGTTTTTTTTGTTTGTTTTTTGTTTTTTTGATGATTGCTTTTGTTCGGCTTATTTTCTCTATCCACTGTTGAAAATACAGAACTTTACTTTCTCTTATTCTTTGTCTTATGTTTATATTTTCTGAAGTAAAGGAACGTTTGGCAACCATCCCAACAAACAATATTATTACAGTCTTTCCAGATGTTTCTTGGCTCTAATCTTTCCATGCTTACGTTTTTCACTATTTGTCACCAAAATGTTGGGACTGGGGCTGGCAAGAATCAGCCTTCCCTTCAGTGGAATGAAGCCCTGAAGACACAAAGACAAAATTCACATGCGTGTATAGGAGAAAAAGCCGTGAATGTGTGTAAGTTCAAAAGTAAATATTATTCCTTGTCACATGGCAAGGATGGGGATGTAGCAGTCTCAGGCAACCCAGCCAAGGAGAAGTGTCCAAGCCAAACTTTCTACAAAGAGCCAATTTGTTGCCAAATTCAGGGGGAGAGGAGAGCCACGTGATCTTCCCTTACAACTCATCGCAACGGTGTGCAAGCGGTAGCTTCCTGCGAGGACACTTGTATAGCTAGCGGCCTTAAGGCTGAGTGAAGGCTGAAGCTACTTAAGAAAAAACAAAACAGCAGTGCGGAAAACAACTTCCCTTCTCAGCAAAACACAACCTAAGAGGAGAAGTATGCTCAGAGGTTGTTGCATTGACTCCAAAGTAAGATACAGTGTTTGAAATATATTCAAAACCTGGAGGACCTTGGGGTTCACTTTTGCTTTTAGGTGCGCACTCAGACTGTGGAAATTCTCAGAGGCAGTGCAAAGCTACACTCACTCGGAGTGCGCCCCACCAAGGTTCACCCAGGGGGTCCCAGACACCAGCCTCTGGACCCCAACTAATTATCAAAAATCGAATGACAGTGAAAGTTATCAACTGTAAGTGAGAGCGAGACCCCCAATAAGGAGCTTCTGGAAGCGGCGAGGTTTACATCCTCACATTCCCACCGCAACGCAGGCGCTGGTGGGCGCAGACGAGGCCGGCATGTGTCGACCCATTGAACTGCAAATAGAACGACGCCTGTAGTCACTGTTTGATATTATATCATTGGCTTAGAGTTGGAATGGCCAGCTTTTATGGAGGTGAGTGAAAATAATTTTACCTTAAAAAATTAAACATTCTGTATGGCCACACTGTCCTGCCAAAAATATCCATGTATGCTGTAAAATCCATAAAATTAATCCACTAACTGAAAATGTCTTTCTCTAGGTCATTTTTCCCTAAATAAGCACAGTTAGATTTAGCCTGTTGATAATGTCATTGAAGTCACATGTGAAAATATGTCAGCTATAAAATTTATTAAGTATGCTTTATGATTTCATAAATGCCAGATTTTATTCAAAATATATTTTAAATTAGGGAAACTCACTTGTTAATGAGATGAATAGCATAAGGTCATTACAAGCTAAGGCGATGGCTCTTACAACACGGTGCACACGTTTTCATACAGCAGCAGAGCCCTTCATTTTCGCAGAAGCCAGCCAAGGTCTAAATAAGCTACCTGAGGTATGAAAGATCAGAAACCACCTAAACTAAACGCTGCATCTTCTAAGTCCCAAACCCATGCTTTATAGAGCATACTGTGTTAACATGTCAAACTGTTGTGTATACGTGATGTCAAAGTGCACGCTAAGTCCCCAGGACTTCCTGGGGCTCCTCCTGCCGGCCCTGGAAGTCTGACTGCCCCTCCTGCACGCTCTGCTCAGGCCGCCCCGTAATCCGTCTCGGTGACCTTCTAACCCTCCTGACCGATTTCACCCAGCTTCCCTATACTCACTCTTCCCTGCAGAACTGGCTTCTAAGCTCTAAATGTGTTTGTCTCTCATCCCGCCCCCACATGCTCGTCTCGTTGGCACATCTCTGGGCATGTCGGTTTCTTCTTTCTCCCGGGTGTCCAAATCTGTAGAATGAGGACTTGCATGGCAGCAACCAGTGACTGTTGAATGATTTCACGTGGCACCACACCACGGGGCGCAGGGATTTCTTTTCCATTTCAAAGGAAGCTCTGTTTGGGCAAGGCCCTCACCTGCGTTCTTGGCTGTTGTCATCTCAGTTACTAGGACAGAGTAAGCATTTGATAAAATACTAGTTGATGTAGCTCTTCAGGTGTTTTGATCTCCACTTTGCGCGTACTAGTCACAGGGACGTCAGCTCGCTTGAGTTCGCGCAGCGGAGTTTGGACCAGAGGCTGTGTTTCCCGGGTCATTCACGGGCCAGAGAGGCCCTCGGAGTTTCAGAGGCTGAGCTTTCGGGGAGAATATGGCAGAGTCCCTTTCCTGTGGAGCTTGCATAAGCAATAGGGAGATACATACGTATAAAATAAAATGCCGCGGAGTCGTGTGTCGAATCAGACCCAGGCAATAACAGAATGAAGGGTGTGCCGTTGTAAAAGTGGGGGGCAGGGAAGCAATGGGACATGGTATTGTATATTTGTTCCTAAATTGCCCAGTTAGCTGTACCTGTAACCCGTGTCAACCAGGTCACCACTTTTCTTTCTTTTTTTTTCTTTTTTTTGTAATTGAGTCCAAAATATAAGGATTGAGTTTCAGAGCTTCATAGGTCTTTAAGACAAATGCCAGAATACCTTGTTTTTACTTGACCTCATGGATAGAAATTCAAAGTTACATGAATGAAACTTAAAAGTGGTAATTAAGGAACTTTATCAAAAATATTTATTCATGTTTTCAAAGGACTGATGTATAAAGCACTTTAAAATAAAATTAGTGGATTAATTTTAGATCTGCAAAAATTAGATGCACGTAGGAACCACCACGCCGTGTAAGAAAAGCAGTGACTTTTCACACACCATTCAATTTGCATTACAAACAGTGACCTACTTGAAGCATGTTTTACAAAATTAGGGGTCATTAGCATAAAATTATTGATCCTAAAGTTAAAAGGGACCACAGAAGATCAACGGAGCTGTGTGTCTCATGTGCAGGTTTGAAAGATTAAGCAACACACTCAAGGTGACAAACTGCTAATTAGCCGGCTGTCATTGAAGGGGAAGGAGCATAGACCCCGGGTCTCCGTACTTTGTGCAGTTTTAGAACAGGACGATTCAATGCCCATCCCCCAGCTGGCAGCCCATCTCGGTGGGGAGACCGCGAAGATCACAGCGGACGGCTAGGGGAGATCTGTCCCTACAGGCTTGTGTTTTGCATTGTTTTGTGTTTTGGTTGAATGGCTATAAGAAATCTTATTTCTTCCTCTTCAAGGACATGATGTTCAGGTGGCGCCTGCTTTAGATCTGCAGCCTTTCTTCCTTCCTCTTTGTGTTGCTCAAATCCCATTCAGCGCCTTTTCCCGCTGAAACAGCTTACTTATCGAAACAGCCGATGCTACCCTGAAAAAACGCTAATGCGCATTTCTCATGGAGGAATTGTACTTTTATTGTTTTTAGGAATGACACTGGTCTAAAAATAAAAATTCTAGCTTTTACTGAAAAGTAAAAAATGTAGGAGTTAAAATGAAGAAGTTAGACTGTAATTTGGGTCTTATAATATTTCCGTGACCATTCTATCGCGTTCACACATGAACTTTTTTCAAATAAAAATAATCGAGTACGTAGCACATTCTGTGAAACTAGAATATGCAATTGCAAAAAGCCCTTCAGCTACTTAAAATGTTAGATATCATCATTTATAAAAGTTTACAGAATCCCATAAGCGGGACCTTAAATGAACACTAAAACTCTCCCCTTGTGTTGCTTTGGCAGCGTATTTGCACACTACGTGGAACGTTTCCTCCCCAGCCACTTACACTGAAAATCAGGGATTCATGTCTGTCTCTGAATGGAGACACTCAGCCCTGGGCGGCGTGGGGAGGGAGGGGGCTTCAGGGGAGATGGCTCAGCAGGCAGCAGCTGCTCCCTCCATTGGCTCCACCCCCGGGCTCACGTGTCAGGGTTTTGCGCAAATAATGCACCATTGTCCGCCCTTCCAGAGCTGGGCTCTGGTCTTGGGAAGGAGCAGGGGACCGGAGCCCCAGGGACCGTGCTGCGCACGCCAGCGCCCTGTCGGTCAGCGCCTGCCGAGGGCCTTCCGGAAGGGCGAGGGGAAAGCTGGTCAGACAAAGCCCTCCGCAAGGCCCTCTGGGAGCCTGACTTACCGCCTGTTACTCGGCATAATAACAACAATTCTTTAATAGCATAGACAGTAACTAATAAACATCTTTGTTTAATTGTTCCTGTCTCCTAGTATGTGCAGAGTAACTTAACAACCGTAATCATTAAGCGAGCCAAACCAACCCTTTTGTTCATTCTTTTCTATGTAACACAGTGTTTTACACGCTGGTCACTGCCAAATGGGATTGCTGGAGGACTGGGACTTCTGTCCTTTTAAGAGTGGAATGTTAGCTGTTGATAATTTAGAAAACAGGCCTTATCCATGTGACCTCCC
>PVJD01009172.1:0-65466 GCA_004026545.1 Mormoops blainvillei | reverse complement strand
TCAAACAGTCCTGGTTCTGAAAATGTACTTACTGCATAAAACAGAAAGGTTGGCTCACACTTCCCGCGGTATTTTTCCAGGACGTCAAGACAGTCTGCCTCTGCCTAAAGAAAACAAGCTGTCAGCAGGACCCTGGGCACAGCAGGGACCGGGGGCATGATGGCAGGAGAACCACACAGGACAATCGACACACTCATACTACACACACCACACATCTCACACACACACACACCATACCACATATTACATACTCACATGCTCATACTCACAACACATACCAGGCATCACACACACAGTCATACACACTACATATCACATATATGCACACATACCACATGTTACACACACACCACACCACACACACACATGCATGTTACACACACACCACATATAACATACACATCACACACACCGTGAAGCATATCACACATGCAACCACACATCACACATGTGCACACTACACACACCACACATTACACACACCACACCACACATCACACACACACATACCACGCACATACATCACACACACCGTAACTGCCCTCCCCAGATGAAGCCCTGACATGCTTTCATGCTTCTCCAATTATCTTTCCATCAGAATCATGACAATTGTCCTGGCAACATATTGGCAAAAATTGTTGGCAATATACTTTTTTGAGGAACAAAAGAAGGGGGAAACAATGGTTTCTCCTGCCCCCCGCCCAGCCCTACCTCCAGCACAAAGAAGCTTACTGCCTAAATCCTGTGCCCGCTGCCACTGGCAGCCTCGGAGGCAGAAGACCCTCCAACGGCCTTCAGTGCCTAAGGAACCCTGTACGTGGACAAAACAGTTCGGCCCAGGCATTTCCTCCACACGCCCTGCAAAGCGTCAAAACTGGCTCCCCAAGGAGGGAGGGAGGGCAAAGTCCTCAAAGTCAAACTTGTTGAGAAATTAGCATAAAGTATACTTTCTCCTGTGTTCAATCTATGAACCTCAAACCCATGGAGGGTCTCTTGTGCACACTTCTCTGGAATTTACTCCTATTTCCATATGTGAATCCAAGTAAATGTTTGCTAAAAGTTCCCCTTTATGGAGCAGAGGATAGAAATCTTGAAACCCTGCACTCTGAAAGTGAAACTTCAGAGTTCACAGTGTCTGTGAGCCAGGAAGGAGCACGCATGTTGGAGTGGCCCATCTTCCGTCTCTGCAGACAGCACCCAGGTGCCAGGGCCCAGGCTGTGGGTGAGGTAGGGGACGGGGAGCAATCTTCATCCCCAGACAAACTGCGAAGCATCCCGACTGATAAGAAATCCACAGCTGATGCCTTCTCAGTGATCCAAAAAAGGGAGCTCACCCTTCTTGTTCCTGATTTTAAATGTTTAATTCTTTTTAAAAAAATATTTTCTTTATTTCTTTTTAGAGAGAGGGACAGGGAGGAAGAAAAGGAGAGAAACAGATCGCTTGCCTCTCACAGGCCTCCAATGTGGGACCTGGTCCGCAACTCAGGCATATGCCCTGACCAGGAATCGAACAGGCGACCCTCTGGGTTTGCAGGCCAGCACTCAGTCCACTGAGCGACGCCAGCCAGGGTTAAATGTTTCATTCTTATTACACTGTTGTTAAACATTCTGCCAAGAGAGGATCTTACCAATGCAAAATGCAGAAGGTCCAGGCCAAACTCTACCCTCATCTTCTGGAAGAGGCTCACCACTGGTTTGCAGGGGCCACACCAGCCTTGATAGACATCAACAACTGCATGGAACCAAGAAGTGGGAAGGTTCAGTGAGCACCAGCGTCTGCCATGTCAGGCAAAATTTATACCTGCACATTCTACCTCCCTCAGATGGATGTCTGCCTGCAGGGATGTTAATGGTTATAGGGATTTATTATCCCATCAGAGTATGAGCAAGCATGGAAATACAGCTATCCCTCCCTCTTAGCAATTCAGTGGTCTGAATTCTGCACATAACGAAGTAAGTAGGGTGGGAAATCATTTACTTAACATGGACCCTTTACCATAATGAGTAGCCTTCAATAAATGTTTGAATTGTACTGAAACCACCTGTTGTAAAAGGAGGAAGTCACTGGAGGTGACCTGTCAGCATACAATCATTTCTTAGCTACTTTGGTGATAAACACAGCTTTGACCTTTTCCCCTGTGAATTAAAAGCGACTTCCTTTGGGTAAAGGAGAGTTTTATTTACTTTATAAAACCAACATTGTTCTCCTGGAAAATGAATCTGACAGAGACCTAGGTGGAGTTCAGATGCCATTGTCTTCAGTCCAGTCTGTGGCGTGTGCCAGGACTGAGTGCAAGGAAACCTGTCTTCTGCTGCACTCGACCATGTGGTCTTTTATCAACAGTGCTGACTACTGTCCTGATTGGAATTTACCAACAGATGTTCAAGCCAGATCTATATACACAAAGAAATCACTTGGCTCTTTACTCCTGAAACTCAAGGTTATAGGAAAATGGTAGTCATTACAGGTTTTCTCTTCATAGTAAATCTGTCACGTAGCAAATCTGAAAAGGATGGATCTCAACAATTATCTTAAATTACCAGTTAGTCCTCTGGAACTGAGCATTTCTTCCCAAAGCTCCTGGGTGCTGATGTTGACCTAACATCAGAGAGGAACAAATACTGTATTAGTGAGGGAACTGATGGGAGATACTTTCATGTATTTGCTCCTGATTCATACTCATTCTCATTCTCTCTCCCTTTCTTTCTCTCTCTCTGTGAAATAGTCACAAATACAGCTCAAGCGGTCCTCTTTTCCCACTCTCCTTTTCTGCTTCCCTCTCTTCCTGCCTCCTTCTCCGGGAATAACCACTATCCTAAGAAAATCTCAGACATTTTTAAGAAAATAATTTTCACTTGTTACTTGTTCAAAAGCACTATTTAAAATTGTTTTGTGCCTATAAGTGTAAATAAATAGTGACATACTGTGGATATTTTTTACAATTTGTGTTTTCATGCCCCATTAAGTTTTGACATTTATCTATATTTAAGGACAGAGTGGTACTCATTTGTTTTTTCTTTGTCTTCATATACATTCTATTGAGATATAAATTATGCATAGTGAAATACACAAAACTAAAGTGTTATAGTTCAATGACCTTGGGCAAATGCATACATCCATGTGACCACACCCCTATCACAATACAGAACATTTCCATCACCCCAGAATGTTTCCTGTGTCTTCTCCCAGTCACCCCCACTCCCTACCCCAGGTAAACTGTGATCTGCTTTCTGTCACAACAGATTCATTCTGCCTATTCTAAAACTTCATATAAATGAAATAATAAACATATTTTATTTTGCGCTAGCTATTTCCATCAGTATATTTTTGGGATTCATTGGCGTAGCTGTGCGTAAGTAGTTTGTTCAGTTTTATTCCTGAGCATATGCCACTGTGTGACTGTATCATAATTTGCTTGATAGCTATGTCGGTTACTTCCAGTTTGGACTATTATGAATAAAGACTTCTGAGCATTCTTGTTAAATCTTGCTGTGTTCATGCTTTCCTTTCTCTTTTGTAAGTCAGTCCCTAGGGGTAGAATTGCTGAAACATAAGGTCAATGTATGTTCGGTTGGATAAGAAACTTCCAGCGCTTTTCCTAAAGTACTTGTACCGTTGTAAGCTTCCATCAGCCAAGGTTAAGAGTTCCAGATGTTCCACATTAACACCGAAATTTGGTGATGTAAGCCTTTTTAATTTTAGCCATAATAACTGTGATATAGTGGTGTCTCATTGTAGTCTTAATTGCATTTCCCTGGTGACTAATAGTGTTGAACACTATTTAATGTACTAATTGGCCATTTGTATATCATCTTTGAGAAGTGCCCTTCGGTCTGTCCATTTTCTTTATTGGATCACTGGTCTTTTTATTAGATTATAGAGGGTATCTTAATATATTTTAGGTAAAAGTTCTCTGGCAGATACAAGTATTGTAAATATTTTCTCTGTGTCTGTGGTTTGCCTATTCATTTCCTTACCAGTGCCTTTTGTGGAACAGAAGCTGTTAATATTGATGAAGTCTAATTTATGAAGTTTAAGTTTTATGGTTAGTGCTTTCTATTGCCTTCTAAAAAAACCTGTCCTCAAAGTCACAAAGATGCACTCCTGTTTTCTTTTAAAAGCTTTATAACTTAAATGTTTACATTTAAGTCTGTGATCCATCTGAAATTAATCTCTGTGTATGTTACGAGGGAAGGACTGTGGTTAATTTTTTTCCATGTAGACATACAGTTGTTTCTGCAAAATTTGTTGAGGAGATTTGTTTCCTAACTATATTGCTTTGTCACATTTGTTGAAAACCAATTAACAGCATAAGTATAGGTTTATTTTGGAGTCCGTTCCGTTTCATTGACCTATTTGTCTATTCTTATGCCAATACCACACTATTGTGATTACTACAGCTTTACAGTAAGTCTTGGAATCAGGCAGGGTGAGGCCTCCATATTTTTTCTTTTCCAAGATTGTATTGGCTATTCTAGGTCCCTTGCATTTCCGTAAGAATTTTAGAACCAGCTTGGCAATTTCTGCAATCGCTCCTGTGGAGATTTTAATTGAGAGTGCATTGATTCTATGGCTCAATTTAGGAAACAATTGAAATATTAACAACCTTGAGTCTTCCAGTCCATGAACGTGATGTTTCTCATCATTTATTAAAAACATCCTTAATTTTCTCAGCCATCAGTTGCAATTACTTGGAGCCAGTTGGATTGTTTGAAATTGGTTGGGTTGCTTGGAGCTGGTATATACATTGTGTACATCATTTAATAAATACTTCCAAACTTCCACATCAGAAATAACTGACAGTTGAATTTATTTCCATTTCTTCACATTTTTCTCTAATCTACAAAGTATTCTGGTTTACATCAAAAATTAAGCGCAAGGAGAAATACATGTTATCCTTGTTTATAAATAGTATACATTTTGTATAATGCTTTTATTTTGAAACAATTTCAAGCCTACAGAAAACTTGCAGGTACGATAAAAAAAACTTTTTCTCTTGAATTATTTGAAAGTATATTACCAACCTAATATTCCATTATTCCTGAATACATTATCCTACGTAACCACAGTACAATCATCAAAATCGGAAAATGAACATATATATTATTACTATCTAATCTTAGACTCCATTCAAGTTTTAATGATCCTCCCAATAAAGTCCTGGTAGCAAAAGCTCTAATTAGAATCATGTGCCAGATTTGTTGGGTCTCTTTAGTCTCCTTTAGTCTGGAATAAACAGTTCTTTAGTCTTTCTTAGATTTTTCACGACCTTGACACCTTCAAAGACTGCACACTGGTTATTTTGTAGAATGCGCCTCAGTCTGGGTGTGCCTGGTGTCTCCTCCTGATCGCAATCAGGCTGTGCATCTTTAGATTCGTTGGAGCCGGTTGGAGTTGGTTGGATTAGTTGGATTGGCTGGAATTGATTGGAGCCGGTCGGATTGGTTGGAGCTGGTTAGAACTGGTTAGAACTGGTTGGGATTGGTTGGAACTGGGTGGAGTGTAAGAAGAGCAGAAGAGTGTTCATCCTGTCAGGTGACATACAATTTCCATCTGCTTCATTCTGCTGACGTTCACTTAGCTCACTTGATTAAGGCAGCCCATCAGGCTCCTTCACTGTGAAATTATTCTCTTGCCCTTTGTAATTAGTAAGTTTTATGCTGGGCCCACAACTACAGTCCTGAGGAAAGTGATAGAAGGGTTCTGAAGACCCCCACCCTGTGTCTCCTAACAGTCACTTTCAGAGGCTCAGCTGTCAGTCAGTGACAGCTCTCTGTGGAGCACCCGTGTGAGAGAGCGAGCCACACCAGCAGTGCGGTTGGCCCTCTGGACAGTGAAAGGCTCTCCCTCCTAGGACAGGGCAAGAGCACAACACTATAGGGAATATCCAGACTCCACTACATTTGGTAGGGAATGAAGGGGAAATGTGTGGCACCTTTCTACTGCACTGTCTCTGGATGTCCTGTCATTCCTGTCTCAGCCATAGAAAGAACCCTAGATAGTCTTATCCAGAGAGAGAACAGGGTTCCTGGGTTGGCAGACCCCAGATCATTGCTTTCAAGGTGTTGACCAGGTGGAGGAGCAACGCGCCTGCGCAGATGCCTCCGCGCACACCCGGGCGCCCCTTCCTCAGCGGACGGAGCGCTTACTTACTCTAAGTATTGCATTCAACTCAAGAACTCTGGGGAAGCACATGAAAAAAAATTTGCTAAAAGAATGTTATTAACCCAAAAGGGGATATAGGGATGTAGACACATGAAAAAATGATCATATGAAGCAAAAATCTTAGAGCCACCACAGCCAGTAGTCAGACCAGCCTGGAAGTGTCCAAAGAGGTTTTGTCACAACAGCTCTCCCTGCAGGTTATGGATTACTCCCCCCCTTTATGTTTACATAAAGGATATAGAGGTACAGAGAGGTTCAGGAAATCGTTTGTGCAGCAGTAAGTGCTAGGAACAGGTGCTTAGAATTTATTTACAGATAGAATATACACAGATGGCAAGTTTCGTAACTCTAGACTACTAGAACATTAAGGCTGAAAGTCCCTAAGGGATAATTTCCCCCAACGTCCTCATTCTACAGATAGGCAGTTATGTGGTTTATCCAAAGTCCCAGAGTTGGCTATGAGTCAGGAGCTACATCAAGCCTTTAAGTTTCCAGGCTGGCACTTTTTTTCCTTTATTTAAATCACTAGGTCTTTGAAGTTCACATGCAAAGTGCTGATGCACTGAGAACAATGAAAGTGAAGTTATGTGTCTTGATACCCTGCCTCTCTGCTCTCCAGGGGGTGCCTGTAGCCTGAGCGTTTATCCTGAAGGGCAGAGCTGACTATGAGTCATTTTAAAGTCTGCTTTAAAATGTACCCATATTGCAGATCATCCAGATGATCCCTTGTGACAAAACGCTCCCACCAAATTCCACAGCCCATGCCTGCATGTTTTTACCATCATCTTAGAATCACCCACAACTTATTGTCCAGGACCAGGAAAAAAGAGCGGATACTGGCTATGGATTCACTTGTCCTAGGGGCAAGTGAAGTGAAGCACTTTATATGACAAATGCACAGCACATAAAATATCAAAACATACTGTTGAATAAGCAAATGATTGACTAACTCAGTCATGGGAGAACTGGGTCTCCGGAAAGCACACAGTAACAGAGGCATGCCCAAACTCAAAAGAGTCTATATCATATTTTTGCAGCAAGTTGCAATTGTATTTCAACAAAAAAATACATCACATGGAATTATATTGATCAACATTTTCTTGGTTTTGTACTTTTAATTCTTGTTAGAGTTTCAAGGCTGCATAAGCACTATAACCATAAAGAGCTTAAACCGAATCTTATGTTTGTTTGTATTTAAGTGCCCAAAAAATTGTCATCGCTCAGAATCCGAGATCCGCATTCACGCTTAAGAACACATCTGTCATACACTGCTGGCAGACAGAGTGTCATTTCCATACTGCACTTCCTGCTGCACACCATCCTCCGCATCCAACCCCAACCAAGTGCTGGAAGCATGCGCCCTTTGAGGCTTACCTGCAGGGCAATTTCCTTCTTCTTGCTGCCCATGGCTCAGAGCGCAAAGACAGAAGCCCTGTTACTGCTGGCTCAAGGCCCCTCCCCTACGCAGATCCACAACAAACCGCTGTCAGGAGCAGCAACCATACTTTAGAAAAAGACCGCCGCCCCGCCCCCTCCTCATGCCCCTTATGGTAAATAAAAGTGGCAGCAAATAAATGCACCCATGCAAAATGAACACCCTATAATGGAAGCGGAACCTGTAGCCCACGGGGCTCACGTGGCTGGCGGGGGCGGGGGTGCGTTTACTGCAGATTCATGAAATCCTTCCTAGCCACAGAGCCCACTGAGGGGCGCGCGCAAAGACCGGAGTTACGGCGCCAGCCGAAGAATTCGAGCGAAAAACGGCCACAGAACATTGTTATTCCTACTGTTAAATGTGTTCCTGGGAAATTGAACCACCGCGAACGATCTCTCGACTGGTAGGAAGTCTTAAACGTGCAGCGAGAGTTTCCAACCCAGTCTTCAGCGACCAAGCCACGGTCGTCATGGCAACACTGCCCTAAGTGAAGTGAGATAATAAACATTAGTACATGTAAGCCACGCCCACTCGACCCAGTGGAATGGCAAGTGGGAGTCCCACCCCCTGCCCTCAGAGTCGGACTAAAGGAACGTTCTCATTGGCTGAAGTGTTTGTCAGTATCTGGGGGATTTGGACTCACAAAACAGAGAACCCACGCACGTAGGTGTAACGCAGTTGCGTCCCTGAATCCCTGCATCCCGCCTGCCCCACCAGGGCTGGTGTGCCCTTTTTTTTTTTTTTTTTTACAGTTACTTAATGCCTGTCAGGCAGGGTGGCTTCAATTTTTAAGGGGTTCCCTTTAAGACAGGTAATACAAAATTACAAACTCAAAATTAGGTATGAAAGTCAAGTAAAACAAATAGAAAACAGTTAAAAACATGATGTGAATAGTCTACAAAAATTAAAAGATAGAGATTGTCAGTGGATATAAACTAGTCCCAACTGTGTGTTGTAAGAAATCCACTTTAAATATAGAGACACAGATAAGTTAAAACTAAAGGGGTGGGGAAAGCTATGCCATGCTAACATTAATCAAAAGAAAGCTGGAATAGCTACATTAATTCAGGCAAAGTAGGAAATGTATCAGGGATGAAGAGAATGTATTACATAATATTAAAGGGGTCAGTTCTCAAGGAAGACATAACAATACCTAATGTATGTGCATTTAACAAAGCATCAAAATACATGAGGCGAAACCTGATAGGACTGCAAGGAAAAACAGATAAACCCACTATTATAATTGAAGATTTCACACTACTTTTTTAGTAATGAATAGTTCCAGTAGGCAGATAATGAGCAAGGATATAGTTGAACTGAGCAACAATGTCAATAAACTTGCTCTAATCCCCATTTAAGTAATACTTCGTCCTACAACATCAGAACACAGTTTCTTCTCAAGTCACATGGAGCATTCACCAAGTCAGACAGCATTCTAGGTCAGAAAGCATATCTTAACAAATTTAAAAGGATAAAAATAATGAGGAGTATGTTCTCAGACCACAAGGGAATTAAACTAGAAATCAACAACAGCTGATAAAAGAAATGGAAAAGATTTAAATAAATGGAGAGAGATTCCATGTTTGTGGATAAGAAGACTCAATATTGTTAAGATGTTAATTCTTCTCACTGTGATAATCAATTAAATGCAATTTCAGTCAAAATCTCAACAAGCTATTTTGTGGAACTCAACAAACTGAATCTAGAGTTTATATGAAATGATAGGAGACAGAGAATAGCCCACATGATGCTGAAGAAGGATAACAAAGGTGGAAAGCTTGCACTAAGGGATTTCAAGACTTAATATAAAGCTACAGTAAGCAAGACAGCATGATATTAGTGAAAGAATAGACACATAGATCAGTGGAACAGAATAGAGGTTCCAGAAACAGGCCTATGCAAACATAGTTATCTCAGCTTTGACAAAGGGACAGAAAAGTCAGTAGAGAAAGGAAAGTCTTTTTCAGAAAATGGTGCTGGAATAATTGAACATTGATTTTCTAAAAATAAGTAAGTCTGGACACAGACCTTATGCCTTTCACAAAAATTAACTCAAAATGGATCATAGGTATAAATGTAAAATGCCAAAGTATAAAAGTTCTAGGAGAAAATCTAGGTGATCCTTGGGTTTGGCAATGACTTTTTAGACACAACACCGAAAGCATGACCCATGAAAGAAAAAAATTTTAGTTAGATGTTATTAAAATTAAAAACTTGTGCTTTGCAAAGACTTCAGAGAATGAAAAGACAAGCCATAGACTAGGAGCAATATATGCAAAACACATATCTGATAAAGGACTTCTATCCAAAATATATAAAACTCAGCAAAATAAAACAAACAACCAAATTTAGAAATGATCAAAAGACCTGAGCAGACACTTTACCAAAGAAGATACACAGAAGTAAACAAATGAAAAAGATGCTTAACCTCATCTGTTATTAGGGAATTAGACATTAAAACAATAATGAGAACTTCTACACACCTATTAGAATGTCTAATATCCCCCAAACTGACAATGTTAAATGCTGGTAAAGACACAGGGCAGCGGGAGCACTCATTTGTTGTTGGTGGGAATGCAAAATGGCACAGCTACTGTGGAAGACAGTTTGGCAGTTTCTTACAAAGCTAAACATAGTCTTACCGTATGATCCAGTGGTTATGCTCCTACATCCTTACCCAGCTGACTTGAAAAATTATGTGTACACAAAAACCTGCATGTAAATTTTTATAGAAGCTTTATTCATCATCACCAAAAAGTGGAAGTAATCAAGATGTCCTTCAATAGGTCAAGGAATGATCAAACTGTGGCATGTCCATGTAATAATGTCTGTAATATACAGCATTGCAGAGTGGGTCTGCTAGATGCAAGTGGTGTTTGTTGCCACATGGTGGTGGTTACTCAAGCTCTTGAATGGTTTGAAATCTCTCTTTGAACTCAGTTCCCCAAATAAAATGTAAACCAGGTACTAAACTCCTGTCAGCACACTAAAAGATAGAAACTTTATATTCTTTTTGAAAGGGTTAGATTTCTCACCATGTAGTCTCTGCTATAAAACATGGCTACATCTTTGCCAGACTAAACTACAGAAACAAATTTGGGGAAGCCATAAGTCCCCACTTTGCTTGGGACAACCCAAGTTTACACCTGTTATCCTATGCAATTATTAACAGTAATCCTTTTTACTTTCATTTTTTAAAAAATATTTTATTTATTTTTGGGAAGGGGGAAGGGAGGGAGAAAGAGATGGAGAGAAACATCAATGTGAGAGAGAGACATCGATCAGTTACCTCTCATACAAACCCCAGCCACGGACTGAACCAGCAACGCAGGTACATGCCCTGACCTTTCTCATTGCAGGACGATGCCCAGCCAACTGAGCCATACCAGTGAGGGTGTCCTTTTTACTTACAAAAGTGTACAATTTACACAATACAACACCTATTCAATTTGTCCCCAGATAGATCACCCCAGCTTTCTACAATTCGATTTAATGAAATTTCCATCTTTTACATATTTTATGATATGGGTCAGTGATTTGATTACTTTGCCCAAATGTCAGATGTCTTTTTCAAAGACATCCACTTTAATTAGGCCTGCCCTATGGGAAGTCCTTTTTCGTTGTTTGTTTTGCTTTTGGAATCTAAAATACTGGAAAAACAAAACCTTATTCTTTATCCTGCAAGTCACATTCCTTGCCACAAGGGGGAGATTTACTCAAGGGAAACCTTTCTGTGAGCCAGATTAGACACCAGGAACATTTTCTTTTCTTTTTTGCTCTCAGTAGTCTTTATTTTACTTTTGTACTTTGGTTTCAGGAAGAATGTACCAAGAATGCTTTCATCTCCCCCTTCTAATGTGCTTTTGTTATTGTCTCTTACATATACTCACTTGCTCACCTCGTGGTGCCTTCAGGAGCACCATGTGCGGGAGCCCACCCTCCAGTCTCCCTTGCTTCCCCAGCTGCCTCTCCATGGTCCACCCAGAGCCCCTGGAGGGTGGGTTCCTACTCTGGGCACTGGTACCTGTGTCCTGGGGGAGGGGCACAGCTTCCTGAGCAGCCGAGGTTTCTTGCAAGAAACTGGATGTCTTGGGGTCTGGAGAACACCACTCAAGTTCTCAGCCATCATTGTGTGCACTGGGATGGGCTCAAGGCATCCGAGCATAATCCAAGTGGGGGATGTGCCGAGTGTCTCTCACGCCATTGTGTTCTGATTTCCTCAGCAATTGGGACCCCAGGATCTTAGCTTGGTTTTGCAGATCAGGCTTGGGTGGGATGGTTCTGGAAGGATGAGCTGGGCCAGCCCCTCACTGCAGATAGATAGGCGCAGGTAGGTTTTTCGAAACAGGAGATGCAGTCAGCACTGGGCACCAGGGAGTCCTACGGGGGAGAAGATGAGGGAGTAGAGGAGCCTGGGGCTTGCTCTCTGGCCCTAGGGTGAAGAAAGGGTGGATTCTGCCCTCGATCTGCCAGCACCAGCAGGGCCGAGTAAAGAAAGAGAGCACAGGCCACCTGAGAACCAGCACGGTGGTGGGAGAGGGGAAAGCTGGTGGCGAGGGCTCAGGTGCCTTGCGAGAGCAGCAGGCCAGGTATGAGCCCCTTTGGGTGTCCTGTCCCAGCGTCTTGCCTGCCAGTGCTGAGCAGCTGATGCCTAGGGAACTGACACTCTGGCCCTGAGGAGGCCGTACCCCGAGTCTGGCAGAGCCATCACAGGGCATTTGCAGCCAGGGACCCTTCCAACTGGTGTTTCTGTGCAGGGGGTCATGGTTCCCACCTGTTTCCATCTCTAGTTGATTTTCTAATGCCAGCAGTTTTGTGTCAAACACCCGCACTCACACCATCAAGATAAGTAATGTGACATCTGTAGGCGATTGATGACATTTAAATAAGATTGAGCCTTACAGTCCATAAATATGGCATATCTTTCCATTTATTCTTTCATTTCAACAATGTTTTGTAATTGTTGCAAGTCATTTGCATTTTGTTTATGAATGTTATTATTAACAAAATTGCTTGTGTGTTTTTATTTCATTTCTAAATGTGTGCTGCAAGTACACAGAATTACCCTGATTTGTGTACATTGACTTGATATTCTGAGACATCGCCAAACTCACCGATTATTCTAGTAGTTGTTTGTTGTGAGGCTGACTTTGCAAACGTAAGCTAGTGAGTCATAAGCCAGAGCAGCCTGTCTCTCTGAGCCTGGCAACGTGCAGCGGACCGTGTTGCATTTTCTTTACGTTGTAGAAGTCACTGAGAGTACAATTGAACTGCTGATATGGACTCTGATCAGCGCTGTAAGTCCGTGTGCGGCAGGTTGTCCTAGCTGTGTTCTAGAGATTTTTATCATGCAGCCTCTCGTTTCCATTATGAGTGGGGACTAATGAGCCCTGTGCGCCTGCCACTCAGGCTTATTGACAGGTGACAAGAGATGGCAAGGAGACATTCTGCACATTGTAGAGTAATCCGATCCCAGGTTCTCCTGTTGGCAGACATTTCTCCATCAATCTTTCATGTTTCTGCACAGCTGTGAGCAGAGGCACTAACTGCCTTTATACCCAACTATCTTTTCAGAAATGTTTGTGGAATGAACAGCCTTGAAAGATTGAGAGAGTATCTTCTAAAACAAAGGGCAGGTTTGCTTATAATAAGCCTTGGAAGATAGAGATAATTTCTCCCTCTGTATAAAGAATACTCGTTCTCAGTATAAAAGCTCTGGTTTTACGAAGCTCGGGGCTCTTCTATGATACCATCTGTTGCATGTGCAGGTCTACTTGGTCCTCTTTTCATTGTCCTATGGGAACTGAGGTTCGAGAAACCTATGCAAAAATGCTAACACCCTGGCTACTACTGCTGCTGCACATAATTACCGATCCTTCTCCTACCCAGGAGTTTCAATCCTTCTGCTAGTATCCATCAAACTATGGGAAGATAACTTGTTAGCTGGCACGGAGGATGAACTCTCAGACCTTCGCAGTTCCTGATACCTCTCGAGAGGTAATGGGCTTTTCCCCCTTGCTTGTTTAGGCTCCTCTGGGTGATTGGGGAGCAGGACCTATTTTCCTTACAACTTCCTATTAGAACACAACTCCTTGCCCATTTATTTGGTCCAACAAAAGAAGCGTCTGAGGTAGATCTGGATCCCAGTCAACTCACAAAGACCTCATTACCAAAGACTCTGCACCTGCAGTGCACCCCCTGAAGCTTTTTGAATGACTGCCCCAAAGATTGAACGCTTAATGCTAAATGGTCTTCTGAATTTTCCAATATTTATCTCAAAGATTTATGCGCATTTTTAGTACTGCAAGCCATAGCCATACTTGTTTTAATGTAAACATAATGTTTTAAAATTTGAACCAACAGGAATTTAAAAATTGTTTTCTGTCTTATTTGTCAACGGGATGATGCTATTGGATTTCCAAAAAATTGGGCTAAATTGAAATGAGCAAACCTTATATTTTAGGCTCAAAATCTAGGCAATTTTTCCTCTCGCTTGTTAATTCAATATTTAAAATACGAAGACTCATGAAAACATGTAGCTACAAATGACAATCACTTTCCCACTGTTTTGCAAGCTGGGGCTGGGTAATTATCAAGAAGACAGGCTCAGGATGTGGGTTTCGGGCTCCGAGTTGCGGAATGTCATTGAGGGTGTATCTTGTGGAGAGGCTGAGTCGCACTGTTCATATGGCAGGGAATGGCTTAGCCAAGCTCTGCTTCTTATCAGCTCCAGAAAATGCTCATCAAAGGATTTCTTTCAATGAAGAAAGATGTCTGACCCTTAAAAATTATTTCTTACCCTGTTTTCAGCAGTTTACTATGATGTGCCTGCATGTAGTATTTTTGGAATTCACCAACTTCCTGGAATCTATGTATTTATGTCTTTCATCAGTTTTGGAAATTTTTCTGCCATTATTTCTTAGAATATTGTTTTTGTCCCACTCTCTCCTCCATTTCTGGGACCCCCATGATAAACATTTGAAAAAGACATATATCCACATGTCTTTTACACTATTATCTCTTTTTATATTGATCTTTTTTCTGTACTTTAGTTTCAATATATTCTTAATTTGTCTTCTAATTTATTAATCCTATGCTCAGCCATGTACAATCTGCTATGACACTGATCCAATGAGCTCCTAATTTCAGGTATTATACTTTTTAAGTTCTAGAATGCTCATTTATTTTATTTTATTTGTAGATACACTTGCCTGGTGACATTTTCTCTCCTTTCATCTATTTCATCTATCCTTTCCTTTATTTTGTTCAACATTTTAACATAGGTGGGGATAATTTGAATTTTTAAGTATAAAACATACAGGGAAATGTGTAAAGTGTGCTAATCATTAATACATAGCTTGACAAATTTTCACATGTGTATATATTCATGTAACCACCACCCAGATCAAGACAACATAACATTTCCAGGCACTTCTTTCCCACTTGGCTATCACTGCCCTCTGCCCAAAGGGTAATTACTATTCTGACTTCTATCACCATCGATTAGTTTTACTCTTTACTGGACTTCATATATGTTGTCTTCTGCATCTGTCTCCTTTCACGTAATATAATGTTTGTGAGATTCATTTGTGTTATTTGTATATCAGTACTTCATTGTTATTTATTGCAGTATAGTATTTCATTGTACAAATAAACCAAAATGTATTAATTCATCCTTCAGTTCATAAACATTTGGGTTGTCCCCAGTTTTTGGCTATTATTACTAAAGCTGCTATAAATATTCTTATAAATGTTTTTTGGTGAATATATTTCTAACTTCTCTCAGGTGTATATCTAGAAGTAGAAATATTGAGTCAGAAGGTAGGTATATATTTAGCTTCAGTAAACGCTACTGAACAGTTTTTCAAAGCCAGTTGTGCCAGTTATGAATTTATTGCCTCTCAGCTCCAAATCCTTAATTATCTGCCCTATGTTAATGGAGCTGGACCCTGCAAACATTTCTCCTTTGTCACCTGGTGTAATGTTAAGCTTTGTCAGTGGAGAGCACTGGGAGCCACTGCAGGAGAAATGTTTCTCTTCCTGGTTCCGATGTGCTCACCTGGCAGGTTCCTGCAGCGCATGGTCCCTGCACATGTGGCCACACAGAAGCACATAGCTCGTCTTTACGGGCAGCTTCCTCCAAACCCCTCAGAGGTCGACTTTCCAACGCATCACTCCGGCAGGAAGTCTTCCAGCAACTTCCACAGTGTGGCACCTTTCCATGGAAGGCTTCCCTCGCACCAAAAAGGAAATCTTTCCCGTGAATTCCACCTGCGTGGAACTTTGGTGAACTTCATCATCCAGTGAGCCACGGCTGCACTGGTTCCAACATGACGTGGATCTTCGCCTGGCGGTAGAAGGTGAGGGTTAGGACCTCTTACAGGTTTGTCCCTTCCTTGGGTGCTCTGCCTTAGCCCTAGGGGATACCTTCTCTATCTGCTTCGACCATAATTCTTTAGAGTTATCTTTCCCCTTAGTAGGTAGTCCCCTCTTATAATTAATAATTCTGTACATTAAAATTTCCTTGTCCAAATCACTGTGGCTATACCATTTTACTCTTCTGCCAGCAGTTGTATGAGAGTCCCCGTTCCCCCACCATCAGTTATTTTTAAATCTTGTCTACTAACTCCAGCATCAGAATGATTTGTTTATCTGCTTCTATTGTCTATTTTTTCCTTTTGCTTATCAGTTATGTTTTCATGCCTCTTAACCTGCCTAGTTATTTTTCACTATATGCAGACATTGTATATAGGAGATATAAAAACTTCAGATGATATAATTTGCCAAACAAAGTGTTCCTTCTTTCTTCTGTTAAGCAGGTGGGGGTGAGGGATGATTGTCTCAAACCAGTGAAGAATTGAGCTGGGTTGGGGCTGATTTTCAATTTTTGCAAGACAATCTGTCCCTGGTTTACACCTATTCCTCACATGTGGATTTCGATGGAGAACCTTCAGGTCTCTGCATCTTCAGCCATAAAAGACTGTGGAGACTCAGTTGTGCTCTTCGGAGGCTCCCAATCCAGCCTTCTTGGCTCTGCCCCCATGGAGATTTAAAATCTGGCAAATATCGTGAGGGAGGAGCCGGCCTTGCGTTTGAGGCAGGCCCTTTCTTCTTGGGGAGGCTTTGTTTTTGAAGCACGATGGGACTATGGAAGATTTCACTCTGCTTATTAGAAGCGTTCTCAGGCCCAGGACTCAGCAAATGTCATGTGGAGAAAATGGGTTGTATTTTTAAGGCCAGCCACCTGTGTTCCAATTTGTCATTCAAGTACCATGTGGCCACTAAAAGCTTTGCTGGTTTCTCTTTCTTCCATTAGAGGTCTTCCTTCTGGACAAAGCTTGATCATTAGCCAGAGCCCCAAACTGGCAAATGTCCTGGGGGAGGGGACAGGGAACAGCTGGAGAGCCTCATTTCATTGCATCCCGAATTGCAGCAGGAGCACCGGCCTACCGCAACCTACTACATCCTGCCTAGAAGACAAAATTTCCTAGGCCTTTGAAACTACAGACCCTTTTCTCTTTCAAACTATTGTCCTAGCATGTAATTCAAAATCTTAGAGCTCACTTTTCTTTCTGGACAAATTTCTGCTATAATATCAGAAATAATATTATTTATTATTTCAAGTAATATCTTGAGGCTCTGGGTTGTCAAGAATACAAATCAATGTTTTTCAGACTGTAGGTCATGACCCATGAAATCAGTTTAGAGGTCTCGCTAGTATTTTTTAGTGAAACAAAATAGAATAGATCAGAGTGCACGCACAGAGTCAAGATAAGTATTGTTTCATGAAATTTGTGTGTGTGTATATGTGTTCCAATTTGCAATCTTTCTTTGCAGCCCAAATGAGATGCAGCCCAAAATGTTTAAAAGTCACTGGACTCTAATTTAAATGAAGGAAGAGCCACGGGGGTGAAAACAAACATATTAGTTGGGTATGGACAACTTTTTGGAAAAGTTTGGCCATGAGTAGGAAGTAGACTGATTGCAGACCTCTCTCCTGGCCCCTAGAGAGCCAGAGAAGTCCGCGTGAGGGACAAACCAGGAACATCAGGAGCCATAACCATCAGAGAAGGAAATCTAGGCCTCGCTCCAAAAGGGGCAGGAGCAGAGTGGGGAGGGGGGCACAAGGAGAGCTGAAGATGAGAACTGACTTAACATGGATTCGTAAGGGCCATGAAAACCCTGAGAAAAGACCATGTAGTTCTTGGCAGCCCAGGGAAGAAAGGCCTGTACTTAGCATAGAACAAAGGTCAGCTGAGGGGATGAACAGACATGGGCTGGGGCGAGGCTCCTCTGCTAACCCGTAATTGGTGCTCCAGGGTCAGCAAAAAGATCCAGTTTCAGCCCCAGGCCTGGAGTGACTGTGACGGAACAAGTGCTAGTATCCCCTTCACCTTCTCCCTGCTTTCCCAACACTAAACGCACACGCCACTGACCGTCAAGGCCAAAGCCACAGTAGACTGTGTCTCAGTCTCCTGGCTGGGTGGGATTGAGCTTGGGGTCTCCTTACGTCCGAGACAGGGTGGGTAAGACCTCCTGCACGGGTCGCTGGGAGGTGTGCAGACCCATCACTATGCCCCTGTCTGGGATACCGTGTCTGGGTGCTCGGGAGCCCAGAGCTGCATTTACCCCCAGGGACCACGCTGGGGCAGGGAATTCTGGCGGAAGGTTGTGCCGCAATAACCTGGCTGGCTCCTGGCCCTGCAGTGACGCAGCCCTCCAGGATTGCCCACCTAACCCTCAGGTACCAGCTTGGGTCTGGTCTTACGCATGGTACTCACAAGCCTTTGGACAGGAAGGCAAGCACAGAATACATCACAGCGGATGAGGCACATTTGCTCATGTCATTGAGCAGGGAAGTTCTACTCTGGGTCAGTCCAGAGCCTCTGATGTTTGCCCCGTTGCAGGAACAAACATCCTGTGGCTGGCCTTGGACCTCAGGACCTAAAACTTGGGCCTGAGCCTTGACTGGGCTTTTGGCCAGGAATCTGGCCTCCTACCATGCCCCAAACACACCTGCTCAGACGGGCGGATCTGCTGGACTTTTTGGAAAAACTTCAGCTCACTCATGCCTCAGCATATAAGGCTTTCTGTCTCTGAATGGTTTAGCTGATTGTTATTTGTCTTTCAATCCCTGGTTCAATCATCACTTCTCACTGCCCCATCCCTGCATTCCTGCATTGATTTAGGTGCCCCTTCTCTGGGCTCCTGCATCATCTCCACTCCGTATCTTTTTTATTAATTTATTTTTAGCGCAAGGGGAAGGGAGGGAGAAAGAAACATCGGAACTCTCACATGCTCCCAGCCTGGGACCTGGCCTGCAAATCAGGCATGTGCCCTTCTGGGGAACTGAACCGGTAACCTTTCGGTTTGTGGGATGACGCCCAACCCGCTGACCCATGCTGACCCCAGGGGCTTTCTTTTTCACACCACGTATGCCTTGACGGCACTCTGAGTTTGCTCACTCTGTGTTTGCTCGGGGGTAGGCTCTACGATAGCACCTGGTGCACAGTAGGTGCTCTGGCAGTGATTACTGAGTGAATGAACTATCAAACCTCTGTCTCACTTTTCTTCTCAGTGACCCTGTTCTCTGAAGCCTCTATTTGCTAGTGACAGAACCATGTTGTATTTCAGGGTTCAAAGAGCAGAGAAAATAGCCCAAATGGGATAGGTGCCCTGTTGTAAGACCCCAGCCACAGCCTGCAGGGTTTAATCTTATCAGTAGTGAATCTCAGGTACCTGCGTGTGCTTATTAGCTGTTTAAATTCTATTTCTGAAGAGACAAATTATTAAAGGTTTGGGTATGAAACTGGTATAAAGGCAAATCTTTGACTCTCGTGCAGACGTATCAGCTCAAGCTAAGGGCAAAAATGTGGCCACTGTGCCAGTCAGGGCCCAGGAGAGAATGTCTCTTCACAGAAGGGCCCATGAGGGCCTGACAGACAACCAAAACACACAGACCTCTGCCTGCCTCCCCTAAGGCCTGTGGTAATTGGAAGGGGGAGAAAGAGACAGGTTCCAGGGCAAGACCCAGCCAGTCAAGATAAACATCTGTCCCTCCTCCATCAGTTCTGCTACTCCCTAACTAGGTGACATACTCTTGATTGCACCCAGTCTACACCTCCCCGGCATGGGAACTCTTGGGGCCCACGGTGCCTTCAGGAAATCAGGTGGAAATGGGGATGTATGGGGAACAGCAGCTCTCACCAAATGGCTGCATGGCTACCTGGGATGCCCATGGAAACCTGCGTCAAATTGGGAGCCCCAGCATGGTATGAAGAATTCAGGGAAGCGAGGTCCCTTTAGACCTGGGGTGGAAGGTGAGGGTCTCAGAATGATAAGGATTCCATGGATATGTAAAGCTGTTCCAAGTCATCATCAATGCCCACCGACAAAAAGAACACCCTCAAAGATGACATTGATAAGCAAAACTACAACGAGATACCCCTTCGCCCCCACTAGGATGGCCGTGATGAAAAATGACAGGCAAGAAGTGTTGGTGAGGACGTGGAGACACTGAAACTCTCATATATGGTTGGTGGCAATGCGAAACAGTGAAGCCGCCTTGGAAAACACTTTGAGGAATCCTCAAAATGTTGAATATAGTTAGCATATGACCCACAATTCTACTTCCAAGTATATATCCACGAGAAATGAAAACATATGTTCATACAAAGACTTGTTTATGGCAGCTTTATTCATGATACCCCCAAAGCACAAACGACCTAACTGTCCATCAACTGATGAGTGGATAAACAAAAGTGGTGTACACATGCAGTGGAATATTATTCAGTCATGAGAAGGAATGACGTGCTTCTGTATGCTGCAACATGGGTAAACCTTGACAACATCGTGCAGTGTAAAAAGCTGGTCACAAAAGACCACACGTTGTATGATTCCAATTACATGAAATGTTCTGAAGAGGTAAATTCAGAACTAGGTTAGTGGTTTCCAGGGGGAGGGGTGGGAAGGAGGAGGGACTGCAAATGGGCACGGTTTTGGGTGGGAGTGGGTTATGAAATGACCTGGAAACTGGTAATAGTGAGCATTGCTTAACTTTGAGAATAAACTACAAACCACTAAATTGAATACTTTAAGCGGTGGGATTTTACAGTATGCAAATTGTATTCTTATTTTTAAAAGAGGGAAAAATGACGACAGTGGAGGAGTTAGCGGAACTGAAACAAGGAAAGGGAGCGCGAGTGTCGCCTGTCCCCGTCGCATCCATCTGAACGAACTTTGGGCCCAGGAATGGTGCACGGAGAGGGCCTGGAAAAGCGACCCTGGAGGCAGGATCTGCAAAGACACTCGCCCTGGGATTCTAAGGGAATGCGGTTAAGGTGGCGATTCGGCATCGCTTAGGGCTGTGGAGGCTCAGAAGTTGGCTCCACCAGCGGAGATTTAAAGGTTGGAGCGCAGAGGCTCTTAAAGGGGCCCGGACAAATTCCCATTCTGCGTCCACCTTAAAGACGGCTCCACGGCGCCACGGGTGGGACCCGGGTAAGTGCGCGGGGCCGCGGGGGAGGCACCGGCGCCAGCCTTGTTCCGTGGCCGGGCTCGCGCGCCCTGCAGCGCCAGGGGGACTCCGCGCGGGTGGCCGGCACTCCGCGGGCAGCGCGTGCTGGCGCCTGGGTGCAGGCGGGGGCGGCGGGGTAGCGGCGTGGGGCCCCGCTACCCCCGCGCCCCCGCAGCGCTCTATTTTTAGCAGGCGCTGTTGCAATATAAGGAATGCGCCGCGCGGCAGGCGCTCCGGGCGCTCGCGGGCTGCGCGGTCGCTTTAAGGAGGCGCCGGGGTGGGGACGGGCCAGAGAGGCCGGCGGGCCGGGAGCCGTCAGTCCGGCTGGAGCATGAAGGAGGCGACCTGAGTGCCAGAGCCCAGCCGGGGCTGGAGCGTGCGGTGAGTGGTCGGGGCAGCTGGGGACAAGAGGAAAGAAGGGAGGGCGCCTGGCCGCGCGGCCCCCAGCCCTGGCTGGCGCTTTGTTCCGGGGCCGGAGGTGTGGCCGTCCCCGGCCCGGCCGCGCTCTCCTCTCTGAATGCGGTTTGGGACTGGCGGTGAGTGGCCTTTGGCCCCCACCACAGGCTGGTGTGCGATCGAGAAATCGGCCACGACTGAGACTCTAGTGGGGAGGGCCGGTCCACCTCCCAAAGAGCCTCTGTTATGATAACCGCCCCTGGGTTCCTTGTCTGCTCTGGCGAGAACCCGCGGGGAGGTGGGCAACGCGTCTGTGTTTGGGGGGCGGGGCGCTTTCTCCCCTTTTAAAATGGCGTTAACAAGCGCCGGGATCCGCGGGTGGAGTTGTCAAATTCAGCTGAATAACAAAAAGCAGCCTTCTTCAAAAACAACTCTTCACTGCGCTTGGGGCTCAGGTCACAACCAGGGCTGGGCTCATTCATTGACCAGACGTGGCTGGAGCGCCCACAGCGTGTGGGGCACAGTGCCAGCTGCTGCTCCGCGGGGAAGGTGGGGGCGCAAACCGAGCCACAGCCCAGCGTGGTCGCTCCTGGGATCAGGGAAACTCAGGGGTTCTGGGTGTAGACAGTGTGGAAGGTCAGGGAAGGCCTCCTAGAGAAGGTGATGCCTGGCAGGAGCATCGAACGCCCTATTAGACTCTGTGGCTGGGACCGAGGTCTGTGCTGGCTGGGGACAAAGCCGAGCCTGGAAAGGAAGACAAGGGCCACTTCATCATGGTCCTGATCACAGAGCTCTGGGCTTGCCCCTCTTCCCGCCATGGGCCCCTGCTTGGGCTAGAATAGTTTTTGCTGTTCTAGGACTCAACTCTATCCTGGACCTGACCAGAGAGGGGGACTGACAAAGCTCAGAATTGTGGCCCCAAAAGAGTGACCTCCCTGGCAGCAGGAGTAATAAGGAGATCTGACTCGGAAAACCCTGCAGCTCTACTGAAATACCAGCAGCCAACAGTGCTCGGGCAGACCAGACACGGATGTGCTTGATCATCATTTGACAAGACTCCTTCAGAAAGATTTTGTTATTATCCCCATACGCAGGTGGTGAACTGGGGCTAAAAGGGTCAATAACGTGCCCAAGAGCTTCTCTAGAGATCATGCTTTAGACCATGCAGCTGTTCCGGACTCTTTTGTGAAGGTCGGGCTGTCCTGGGCTCGAAGGCTCCAGGTGCAACCTATGTTATGCTTTCCCTCTATTGCCATTCTCTGGTGGCTTGAAGTGTGGGGTGGTGAGATGTTAGTATGTATTAATAACTGACACGTGTCAGGGACTTTGCTCTGAACAAAGCACTTTCACTGAGACAGTTCTTAAGAGTTTCTCCTGCTCCTCTTCTGCGGGAAGAAACTTGAGCTGGCTAACATTTTGTAAATCTCCTAATTTCCTGTAAATCGCGTGTCCCTGCTGACTGGGGTTAAAAATGTTTTAGGCCATGGTTTTCATCCCTGGGTCTGTTCTCGCTGCCCTGCGGCCAGTTAGCTTCTCTGTCTGTGGTTTATGGTGTTGTTTGTCCTTTCTCTGCCAGGGCAGGCGGCATGGGACTTTGATGCGCTGGGGTTTTCAAGGCTGCAGGGTCTGTCAGTCCCTTTCTGGGGAGCAGTGGGTGTTGGGTAAACCCTGTGCTTTGGTGGAAACTGCTCCCCTCACACCAGTGGCCTCAGCATTTCCTTATGGAGAAGGGGGGTCAAGGCCCTCTGCTGGGCCCTGGCGAGGCGAGCGACAGTCTTCCAGAGTTGCCAACTTTGCCTTTGCATAAAGCAGTTTGTATTTTTCCACTACTCATGTTTTCATCTACATAAGACATTTTTTTTGAAAGGTATAACTTTTAGTATTAGCTCTAACCACAAGTATTTCACACCTCCAGTTATCTGAGCTGCTTATAAAGTGACAAGTTAGTTATTCCTGGGGTCGGTTCCGGAGCCTGAGTGATCCTGGAACCAGGGAGGACCGCTGGGCTCCAATGAACTGAACTAGCTTCTAGGGTGACTGGCCCTAGCGCTCAGAATCACATGTCGACCAGCCTGCTAGGATGAGTGAGTTCTCGGGGAAATGTGACCTCTATTTTGTATTTCACATCTGGTGTGATCCTTGTTCTACCCACGAAATGCCCCCAAATGGAGTGTGCCTCCCTGCAAGTGATTGAAAACATACCTGCTCATGAGCATTGTGCCTTTTACACAAACCATACTCATATGAACTAAGTGGGAACACATTCTTGGGCAAAGCTCGAATGTTCTCAAGCATCCAGAGGGTGTGCATTGAGCTCCAGAAGCTCTAGACCTGCCAGGCCCAGGACAGGCATCTGGCTGGCTATAAGGTACAGTTTCCTTTGGTTGGTGATGAGAAAAAGGAAGGAGCTGGGGGAGCTCCCTGTGCCCTGGGGCATCTGGCAGGTGCCTGTCCCCCAGAGGCAGAGCAGAGAATCCAAGCTCTGAGAGGAATTTTGTTGGTGGACTCCAAGGACTCACCAACAAAAGGGTGATAGTCTTGGGTGATGTCTCTGGGCCCTGTGGTGCTGGGTCAGTGGGGACGCCTTTGGCTGCAATAACAGCACCCAAGTAACGAGGGATTAAGCAGAGTTTTGATCTCCCAACGATGCTCTCAGTTTATGTGAGGTCTCTGTACACAGGGATGGGATATTAGTGGCACTTCCAGCAAATTCTTTCATGAGACAGGCAGCCTCTTGAATATGCCAATGAGAAGCCCAGAAAACAACTGCTTGGGTGTACAAAGTTGGGCATACAATTCGGGAGATTCAGGGATCTCCGAAAATGAGTCTTGGATCCCAGTTGGATCCCCTGGTCTAAGCCATGCTGCCTCACTACAGTTTGCCTTGGCCTTACTGTGTCACTGTGCCTCCCCACCAGGCCAGCATGGCTTCGTGGTAGAGGCAGTGTTAAGAATGACAATAGAGTGGGACAGCTGTCAGTTCTCAGCCTGAGTCTGTGCAGTCAGCCAGCAAGTCTGTCTTACGGAACTCTAACTAAGAGGGCAATGCTGCCTCTGCCTTGTGCCTCAGACAAACCAAGGTTGCCCTGCTTGGGGCCTGCCATGCATTCCTTGGGGCCCATCTCCAGTCTTCTGGGTAGCATTCCTGCCACCTGTGATGAGGTTTCCCTGCCTATTCTCAGAGACTCTACCCCCCAGCCCTCCTTGGCTGAGTCCCCGTCGCTGAGCCCCCAGGCCCTTTTAACCCGTTAGCATGATTCAAGGCAGCTTCCTGCAGCCATCTCTCTTGTAGGGGTTATAAAGTAGCAATGTCCTTTAGTATTCATTGTCCTTTAGTATTCTTGGTAGCTTCGCTAGGTGGGGTCTATTGATGGCCAATGGCCAAATGACATGGTGGACCATTACTGGTTGCTGAGGTGACCTTCTGGGTCTCAGGGGGGCATATTCTCATCTAGAGAGCCTGGCATCTGTCTGTCTAAATCTACATCTGGGTTGTATTGCGAATGAGATTTTGGAGAGCACCAGGAAAGGATTCAGCTGTGCAGCGTGTGGAGTGAAGGAGGGTGGGGTGGAGAGTGGGGAGCTTGGAGCTCTGGCCCTGGTCCTCCGTGACTATCTGTAGGGCCTTGGGTGGATCCCGTGCTGCAGGGGCCCAGGCACCATCTGTGACTTCTCGGCTGAGCCCTCAGGCTTGTCAGAGGGATTAGATGAAATACACAGATGAGAACATGCTTGGGAAACCATAAAGGGCTGTGAAAATGAAGAGCATTATCAACATTCAAGCAGCCCTCAGATAACAGAATCATAGTCCCAGAGGGGGCCTCTGGAGCCCTTGTAGACTGGGTTCAGACACAGTAGAGCATATTTCTCACACTGGTGAGGGCGGTGCTTTAGATGGGACACAGAAAGCTTTTATTAGTTATATACTTACTTATACTTACTATTAAAAATGCAGGCATCACGTCAAATCTTTTTTTTTTTTTTTAATGGATCTTTAGCTCAGACTAAGGCTAAAGAAAGATTTTTAAGTGATCCCTTGAGTAAAGGCTGGGAAACTTTCAACAGGAGAGTCCCTCCCATGCCGCCTCTGAAGCTTCAGCTGGATCCTTCTAGAGACAGGGAGCCTGTTGCCCCTCAAGTCAGTCCACTCCACTGGGGGATGCTCTCATCCTTGCAAACTTCTTTCCTTTCTCCCCTTAAGCTGTCCCACCAGGTCTGTCCCACACGGAACTTTGGCAGTCGTGCTTTTCTCCAGCACCGGCAGTCCTCCTTGCTTCAGCTGCCCACAGATGGCACAGTTGAAAGACAGCCTCTCTGTGTGTCCGCCCACCTGCCTCTCCCTCCCTCCTGTCTTTCCTTCAACAAAGACCTGTGCACCAGACACTCTGTATTCGCCGTCTCTAAACCTCACAGTTTCGCTGTTAGCCTTTTACAGAGGAGGGGGCCGAGGCTCATGAGTTTAAGCAGGCCACCCAAGTCCTGCTCTGAGAGAAGGAGAGCCTTAGTCTGACCAAGGTGTGCCCTGGCCCAAAGCACATGTTCCTTCTGTCACACTGCACTGCTCTCGGAACTGGAGGACCAAAAAAATGACACGTTTCTTCTCTACTGATGCTCCTGGGGTATGTATGTGCTGTGGGGTCCTGACTGTATGTAATCAGTGCTGCAGGGGAGTGAAGGCCTCACGAGGAAAGGGGACAGAGCAGCCGTGCACAGGGATGTTAGGAGGCAGCAGAAGCCACAGAGGTGCAGAAGCGGCTGGTTGGCAGAGGCAGAGAGAGAACCAGGATGACAGTCAGCCACAAACCCCTAAGTCATTTGTGCACGTGGTATATTTTTGAATTTTAAAAAAGAAGAATGGAAAAATATAAGGGATAATATAATACCATATACCCATTATCCACTTGATCCTTTTCGTGATAGTGCAGGACTTAAAACATATCCCTCCTCTTCAGAGTGGGCCCGTCCTCAGCCTGTGGTGGCCTTTTGGAAATGCCACCTGGTTGTCCATCGAGGCTGTTAGCAGATCCTTTTGTTACCTCTGGCCACAGCGGGGAGAAACCACAGGGGAGCAGGATGAGTGTGCATTTTTAAACTTAACCTTTTTCAAAAAAGTTGATTCACCCCCCGAAAACACCTGCCTTGCCCCTTGTGGGCTCAGGCCAGACGGCAGAGCATAATTTAGTCGCAGCGGCCCAAACCGAACTGCCATTTAAATGGTGGGTGTATATATTTGGAAAAGAGAAAGCGTAAACATGATTTTCTTTGTATGTAATTAGATGACAATGACTCGCTGAGTAGCTCATCTTAAATGATCTTTAGCAAAATATATTTTCTATTCTAACGTATAGAACCACTTTAAAGGAAGGAAGACTACAGTATAACATAGAACCTTTCTAATCCCTAACTTCGCCTTTCCGTTTTTGCCTCTCCTCAGCTTGCCCAGGAAGAAGGTGCCCAGGTGCCTGGCCCCTGGTCCTGGGAGGGCGGGCGAGGGAGAGGCAGCCCGCCAGCTGCAGAGGGTGGAAGCTCTCGGGCGTTTCTCGCCCAGCTGTTCACAGCCTTCTCCTTTCCACCCCCGGCTGCCTCCAGAGCTGGAGCCTCATGCCATCCCGCTAGCACGGAGCTTGGGCTGGAGTTAGAACATTTGGCAGAGTAGCGCTTTTTAAAGCTGGGCAGAAAAGATTCAGACATTTCTGGAAAAGCCTTCCACACTCAGGCGGATCCCATTTTCAGGGAGTCGCACACCACTGGGGGCAAAGATTGGAACTCATTTCATAATAGAACACTAGGGACCTGAGGTGGCCCTGGAATCCTCTCCTTTAAGCGGTGAGAGTGAGTTGAAATGTTTCCTGTCTCTGAGTTGCCGACAAAGAACAGCACTGCCCTGTGTCCTTCTCCCTCACGCTGATGAAAACCCGCAAAGCCAGCGAGGGCTGGGGACCCGAAGACCTCGGGGGAATCTGCTTTGTTGGGGTTTGTCTCCCCATAGAAGTGATCAGAGACTCTACCAATGAAGGCAGTTAAACATATTATAAAACCAATTCCTATTTGATTATACAGTAATACACATACACATTTATTTTTATAGACCCACCTTTATTATTTTTTCCCCAAATCTTGATGGTTTAATTCTTAAATTCCTCCCCTTATTTCTAACTATCTTTATTTAGTTAGAACTCATTTTTATTTGAAATGAGGCTACAGGCACACTTGTTAAAGGAAAGTTCTGGTTTTAAAAGAATTTGCTACACATCCTATGTGTTAGGCTGCCCCTCATATACCAGGTACCCAGATGAAAGGTGAAAGTATTCAGAAGCATGAGGAGCTGTTGTAGAGGTTGCTGAAGGTGTGGTGGGTTGGGGAGGCCCACCCATCCCTTAGGAGTTGACCCTTGGGGGCATTCTGGGGGCAAGTTCTTGCCTCCCCAAAGCATTGGATGATCATTTCAAAAGTAAAATTAATTTTAATCCAGTTTAGGGTTTTTAAATTTAACTTTATTTATTTATTTTTAGAGAGAGGGGAAGGGAGGGAGAAAGAGAGGGAGAGAAACATCAATGTGTGGTTGCCTCTCGCACACCCCCTACTGGGGACCTGGCCTGCAACCCAGGCACGTGCCCTGACTGGGGAATTGAACCGGCCACCCTTTGGTTCACAGGCCGACACTCAGTCCACTGAGCTCCACCAGCCAGGACTCAACATACCTTCTTGAAATGCAACACCCCCCCTTTTAGAAAACCCACTAATCCCCCCTTTATATTTTCATTCCACTGGAAATGAGGTCCCAAGGAAGAGACAGAGGCAAACCTTTCTTGGCGAGTACCATTCTCGCCTAAGTAGGCTCAGCAGCCCAAAATAGACCCTGTCATGTTCTCCTTTCAATGCCTGCTTTATTGGAACCGGAGATGATGGAAAAGGGTGGAGCCACTGTCCCAAAGCCTTGGGGCATCTATGAAAAAGAAAAAAACTTCTATGGGATCTGTCTTCTCAGCCATCCCTCCACACCCACATTCCTCAGACTGAGATTCCTTGGGCAGCAGAGCTGGGAAGACCTTGTGCCCCTCACACCGAAGCCCTTCTTTTCCTGCTTAAGGAAACCAGGCCCCAGGTGCCCTGGTGGCACTCCCAGAGCGAAGGTCAGCTGGGATCAGAACCCTCCCACCCACCCCCACTCCCTGATCCCAAGCCCCACCCTCCTGAAGTGGACAGCGGCCTGAGTCCACTTCTCTGGGACTGGGTGGGTGTTTCCTGCATGTTTGAGATTTTAAAGAGGAAATCAAAATAAAGAAACAAAGCCTTTGTGTTACTTCTGGACTCAAACTGGGGCCGGCTGGAGGGATGGAAAGGGGGAGCAGGAGCAGGTCACTTGGCACTTCAACAAAATAACCATTCTAATAAAGCATTTGACAGGGACATTTTTCTATTTAGGGTCGGTGCAACTGAGTAGGAGAGCTGGGTGGAAGGCTGGGAGGGCCCCTCTATGTGGAAGGAGAGGGCACCAGCAGGGCTGCAGAACTGGCAGCCAGAGGGGCCTTGGGGGACTCCCAAGTCCTCCCTTCCATCCTCTGGAGACCCACAGGAGGGTGGACAGGGACATGGGCATGGGCTTCAGTTTCTGCCCCGTCCCTGTTGCCTGTGTGACCTTGGGCGAGCCCCCCACTGCTGTGAGCCGTCTTTGCCATGTTTATAACAGGGGACAATGCTGCTCTAAGGCAGACGCCCCAGCCACCCTGTCCCTCTTTCTGCTCTAGCCTGGTTATATGGGGTCGGGCCTCATCCCACATACGTGGAACTGGGGAGGTACTCCCCCCCAGTATTTCTTCACTCTTCCCAAAGGATTTGTCCTTGTAGAAGCTCTCTGAGTATATCATTTTTTAAAAAGTTTCCCAAGCATGGACAAAATCTGCAGTATTTCTAGGGATTTCGGGGTGGGGACGGCACCCGCTGACCGTCTGGCCCCTGCAGGGTCAGCTGCCACACTTTGCATGCGTACAGTAGTCTTTGGCTTCCTCATTTCCTAAGCCCCACTAAGCCATTAGGCTGTTGTGTATAACAGGCTTTCACCAAGGGCTCAGATCAGGGCAGAAGTTAAAGCTTCAGACATCCTCTCCGTGTCTGCTCACACCCTTGGAGAATTTCTTCCTGACTGTCTGTCTCCTCAAGCCTCATTTACCGCCATTTTCCAGGGGCCAATTTTCCTGGACACTTTCCCCAGAACTTCTGAAAACTCCAAATTTCCATTACTTTCGATTGCAGAGCAATAATGACAGCTACTCTAGAAGAAGCTGTGAGTTTACCCTTTTACATCTGAAAAGAGCCATTAAAGATCTTGTCTAAATAAGAGCTGTGCACCCCAGCCCTACGCCGCAGTTTACCCGCGGTAAGAGCCAGCAGGAGCTCTGGGATTAGTGCTGTGTTAGCCCTGGCCCGATCGAATTCTCAGGTCAGGCCTTCTTTCCCAATGGCAAGAGCAAACCCAAGCGTTAATTCTTCCACCTCCTGTTAGAACACTTTGCAGAGCAGCTGTGACTATCAGCGCTAACGTAGGTCAACAAATATTTATTGAGCACCTTCTTTGTGCCAGGCGTGTGCATGCCGCCGCTGTTTAGAGCTTGGGGAGAGAGATGTGAAAAGTGGCCTCCTGCCCTTCCTGCTTGAATGAGCTTAAAATCTGGAGTTTGGAAGGGTCCCTAAGAAGTCATCCCACCCCACCTTCAGCCCCGTTCAACTGGCCAGAGCCAGCCAGCCAGACGCACCTCCCTCCCTCGGAGGCCAGCTTCACAGCCTGTGCAGAGGAAAATCCCACACCGCCCCAGGCTGCTCATTGCCATGCCCGCCTCGTTTTCAGGAAGTTTCCCTCTTATTTTGCTCTTGCTTGTTCTCTAAATCTGATTACTCTTTTAAAATGGAGATTAGATCTGCTGTCTGCACCTCAGGAAAGAGCCTAGAACCTGTTTCTTCTCATTTGGGGCTCAAACATAAAAATTTTTCATTGTCACATTTTTCATTAATGGCTTTTAACAATATGAATGGAAATGATGGAAACGAATCAAAGCAACAATCATTTTTGAGTGTGCCTTTCTGCCTTCCGCCTCTCCAGGTTCTGATGCACTCCAGGGGTGGGCTGTGCTGGCCCCTAACGGCTGCTGGACCAGAAAGCCTCCCTCAGGCTGAGCAGCCCTGAACCGTGCTGCCGCTCGTCCCCAGTGTCATTGCCACTGCCTCGAGTCTCACACCAGTTTGCGGCCAAAGCCAGGCCCGGCCAAGGCAGTGCAAAGAGCCGTCTGCCTTGGAGTGGCCACGCCATTCGATGTGTGTTTGCTGGAGGCATGCCCCAGGCAGCCAGGGTGGCAGCAGGTGCTCTTGTGGGCTGGGGTCACCTAGGGGAATGATTTGTTCAGCTTCTCTGTGTGTAAAACTTTTTGATTGGTAGCCAACCTTAAAAAAATCAGTCTCACGTAAAAATTCAGATTCCTAGCTACTCTTTCAAAATGTAGACTCTCCGGCAGTCCCGTGGCAGATATGCTCATGCTACCGCAGCTAACTGGTGGAGGGGAGCAGTGGTCTCCTGTTAGCCACGGGCACCACCTTTCTCTATTGCCCGTACCTGCCCTCCTTCTCTCATTGATGGGCCTGGCCTCTGCCAACACGTGAGTTCAGGATGTCCATTTGTTTCCTGAGACCCGCTTCCTGCTGCCGCAGGGCGAAGCAGTTGAGATGGTGGGCAGCCAGGGCTTGGGGGGCTGGCGTTTAGCCATAGTCATCCGTGACAAGAAGCATCCACCCACTAGGCAGGGACCGCTGCTGCCCAGAGATGCCTGCCTCTGGCATTCAGGCCTTCCCTCTGCTCTCTGTCGCCGCCTCTGTTCTTCTTCCAGGCTGCTTACCAAAAGGGGCTGGTGTGAGGCTGCAGATCAGGGGACAGGAAGCTCCGGGCTGGGACAACCTTGAGGGACAACCTGTGAAGTTGTGTTCCGGTTAGCTCCGCACAGACCCCCTCGAGAGAGAGGTAGTATGAGAGGGTTTGCCTGGCTGCCATCAGGAGACTCTGCGGGTGGGCTGGGTGTCCCCCAGCCTCGAAGGCAGAATTGAGCAGGAAGCTGGGCCCCAGGAGCTTCAGGGGGCTCAGTGTTGGGGAGCATAGCTGGCAGGAAAGAAACCCCTCGTTGTCACCTACTCCTCCTGCTAAGTTGGTGCAAATGTGCGTCTAGTGGGACTCCTCACATGGCACCACCCTTAGGAAGGCTGCCAACTAACTCCTCTGGCCTCTGTGTGGCCCACAGGCATAGCACCCACCCCACCTCTGCCCTACCCTTCACCCGAGCCAGACTCCCGCCTGGCTTCTAGTGTCAGCTCTGCATTTTGGAAATACGGACAGCAGTCACAGGGAGCGTCTCTGCAGCAAGTTGCCCCAGGGCTCTAAGGGGACCGCGAAATAAAGAAGACAAGGTCCAACCCTTTGCCCCCCCCAACAGGATAAATGTGATAGTAAAAGAACTCCCTGTTCTTAGAGTTGAGGGGGAAAGACGGGGGGCACACTCCCAGAAGAGGCAGAAGCTTTGTGGTCACTTGCAGATGGAGATGTGTGACCTTGCACAAACCACAGAACCTCTGTGACCTCAGGGTTCCCATCACTGACAGGGGCTAAACCATGTCTTCATGGCGAGCCCTTGAGAAGTCAAATGGAATCATGGCTGCAGAGCCCTCTGGCTGCCCCCGGCCCCCTGGGTGGCACTCCCTGGACACAAGCAAGGTGGCTCTGTGGGGAGAGGCCCGCAGAGATAGGAGAGGGCCCAGGAAGGAGAAGGGGGATCACTTCAGGGAGCTGGCTTTAAGAAAGGCTCCCTGGGAAAAACAGGGAGGCCTCTCCTTAGGGAGGGAGTGTTTTCACCAGCAGGGGACACACAGCTCAGGCAGAAGACATTCGTTGGTAGACTTCGTGGTGCCATGCCTGGGGCTGGATCCCTGACAGGCCAGCTGCCACCCCCGTCCTCAAGGATGCTATACTAGGGATAAGTGGGAGCAGAGGCGGCATGAGAGGACAGGGGTGTCTCCATGTCCCGTCAGCAGGGAGAGCTTCAGGCACCCATGGGTGGTTTTCCCAGGAGGAGCAGTGTGTGCCCAGGGGTTGCTTGAGGAATGACGAAGCTGGCATGGTGGGAGGCAGTGCTGGTGGAGCGGACCTGGGCAGAGATCAGAGCCTAGCCACTGAGGTGGACGTGCCACATGCCACAGAGTTGCTGGACCTTGGCCTCAGATTTGAGTAAAGGGATGCTTGAGCAGCTGGGGGAGGGAGAGGAAGAGAATGCCAGGCAAAAAGGTGGGAAAGGGGCTCTGGAGGTCAGGGGGCAGTGGGCGCCACGGGCTGAGTCCAGTGTTTGAAGGGTTGAGCCTGAGCAGCCCAAAGAGATACAGTGAAGACGCAGGGGCTCACAGGAGCCTCCCCTGGGTGGGGGCTAAGGGGAGCAGCTGAATCCAAATTGGAGGGGGTAGGACGGTGGCCTGCCAGGCTTTGGGGAGTGCAAGGGCCCCCGTTTGGGGAATCCCAGAGTGTCCCGAAGCTGGCTCTCCCTGGCGGGGTGACCACCAGCATGACCTTCCCATGGGCCTGCAGATTTCTGTTTAAGACTGAGGAGCTCTTCTTAACTACAGTGAGACTGCCCCAGCCCTAGGAAAATATTAATAGGCCCCCAGGGCTGAGAATAAGAATTTAAACATAAAGTTACTTCCTCCTTTCTGCCTCTAGCTGCCATTCAAGGAAACTGTGAGCCTGGCTGTAATGGAGGGGCGTTGGTGAGCCCTGCCTCTCACCCCGGGTTGAGTCCACTCCCATCCTCCTTGTCAGTGGTTGGGCGTGGGAACACCTTGGGGGCCTGGGGTGGAACCTCTGAGACCATGAGGGCCAAGCAGCCAGGTGGCAGCGTCCCCATGACTTGGGGATTCCAGTGGGACACATTGTTCTGAAAGGTTGTGTGGACCCTGAGACATCGGGGCCCTCGTTGGCCCCTTGGTTCTGAGAGCCTCACAGACCCACCAGGTGCCCTAAACTAGCTGGGTGGTGAGCAGGGCAGAGCTTTGGTGTTTAGTTACCAGGCCTGGGTGCCAAATCTCAGCTTCACTGGCCCTTTACCAAGCTGTCCCCTTAGGCAAATGCCTGACTCCCTCTCCTTCCTGGCAAAATGAGGACATTAAACGACACCGCACACGTTCCCGCAGCCCGTCTGTGTGACCTGCCTACTCCCACCTGACCCTGTAGTCTTTTCCGATCTGCTTCCCCTTGCCTTTGAGGTTCTGGAACACTTAGAGTTTGTCCTGTGCAAGTTATCCAGCCTCCGCTGGTCATTCCTCACTGTGTAAGCTCACTGTGGCCATCAGAGAGGTTGTGGAGCCCTTGCATTGGGCAGCTGTCCAGCCAGCTAACACTGTGCTCCTCCAGGCCTGTGTGGAGCGCGGGGTCGGAGGGCCTCCCAGGCACGCGGAGCCTCTGTGCTCTCCGCTGCTTCACCCTGCAGCCCGGCACTGCTTCCTTCATTATTCAGTGCTGTGAGGCAGCCACTGTGTGCCAGGCACTGTACTTGGTGTTAGAGATGCAACCACGAAGATCCCTCCTTGTCTGGGAGCCAAGAGGAGCCTCCCTCCTGCTCCCCTTACCACCGCCAGCCTGCTACATCTGGTGCCTCCTGGATTTTTCACATGCCCATGCTTTATGTCTTCGCAGCTTCTGGTCCTCACCTAGGGATTCGCTTCTCTCTGTTGTTCACCTGAGCCAATTCCTATGTGGCCTCCAAGATGCCACTTTGGCATTGTCTCTATCAGGAAGCCTTCTACAATGCCCCCAGGCTGGGTGAGAGGCCCCTCATTCCTCTCGTGCTCCCACGTAACTTAGCCCTATGTGCTGTATCCCTCTGTTCATCTGCTCCCCCCGACCCCAATACACCACACACACCATCAGCCTTAAGGCCAGGGGCCTGCACTCATTCAGCCCGGCCTCTGCAGCTCCCAGGACCAGGCGCGCTGTATGTGTATTGTTTTTAACATGATCACTGTTATAGTTGTTATGCCAGGTGGTTTCTGCACACCTGCTCTGGGACTCAGTCCATAGATGGCTAAGCTCCTGGAGGTACTTTCACCCTAGTGGTATGAAAGGGATACTAAGTGTTAACAGTTATGATATAAGGAGGCACAAGGCACTTGGAGGTTGTAAGCGCAAGGGCATTGTATCCCACATCTGGCTGACTTTGAGCATTGGCCTTTGCCTGGATCTCTGGACCCTGTCTGACCGTTTCTGCCAGCAGTCCAGGGATGAGGTATGATCCCAGCAGAGGAGCTTGGATTTGACGGGGTAGAAAAGCAGGAACTGATGTATTAACAGAAGACTTAGGCAATACAATCTGTTAATCAACAGAAGACCTGGTTATCTCCAGAGTGGTGCAGCGACATGCTGAGCTTGCATTAGCAAAGAGACAGAAGGGCTGGAGCTAAGTCTTGAGCAGGGGTGGGTGGGTGTGGGGGTGAGTAAAGCCTTAAGGGTTATCTCCAGAGATAATCAGGCAGGCCACCCCTAAAGGTCCTGAGCCCTTCCCATGGAACAAGGTGGCCACTAGTTGGGATGTTTTGATGGGGACCAGATGAGTTGTGGTTTAGATCTGGGTTGGCAAACCAGTTTCCTCTCTGGACCAATCAATCACCCAGTTCTGGCTGCCAAGGGTGCTGCATGAAAAGGGTTCTAAGGCTGAGCAGGAAAGAGGACCGTGATAGATTAGTGATGTCTGCCATGGCTCTGGGAGTGGGAGGAGCAGCACCCGTGTCACAGACTCACCATCTAGAGCCAATGATGTTTAACATCTTTACAGCATAAAATAACACATATGGTTGGGTGGGTGGTTAAGTCTTAATAATGAAGTGAGATGAATGCACTGGTGAAAGGTGAAGCTTCCTGAAAGAGTTGAGTCGTGCAGTGGCAGTGCTGGGCTTGGATCAGCAAAGGTGTGAGGCAAAGGGCTGGAGCGAAGTCTTGGGGAAGGGAGAGTGAAGCCCTAAGGGATACCAAGTGGCCTAGGCCCTGGCAGGGCTGCGCACCATTTAGGCACAGCCGCAAATCAGCAGCCCTGGGGAAGCTGCCCATTTCTGGGAATTGTGCAGAGGGGAAGGGCAGCTCTTGGAACTCAGAGCCATTTCCTCCACATGGGTTGGGTCACTCCCCGCACTGTGTCCTCATGCCCCTGAGTGGGCCACACCCAGATATCAGAGAGATGAAAGTAGCTTCCCAGGGCTGATTCAGCTCAATGCGACTAGAAGCCCATTCATTCTCCCAAGAACTCCATTAGTAGTGAATATATCCCCCTCTTCCAGCCTTATTTACCTAAACAACTTGTCGTTCAACTGATGGGGTTCAGGAGAATCTTCAAAATGATCGGTATAGAAATAGAGGTGCAAAAGCAGCACAAACTAAACCTTCAGCAAAGGTGGCAGCGTCCCCGGGAGAGGCTCTGATTTGGCCGCTGCCCGCTCTTCGAGTCTGTGGTCCTACAGTCAGGGCCAGAGAAACAGCCACAAGGATGAACCCTGTGGCTTAGTGAGTCACAGTGACAGTCAAAGAAAAGTCCTGTCATGCTACAAAACTAATTGCCAAAAGAATTCAGGGCAGTGTGGTGTGATGGTTCCAAACGTGACCTTTGATGTCCAACCAAGCCATTGCAGATATCCACTAAATGGCGGTGGTGTTACTGCTCTGTGGCCTCTCCTGGTCACCATTGTTCTGGCCAGGACTGTATGACACTGCTTAGGTAGTGGTGGTGGCTGGGGAGATGCAGTGCATGGAGAGGCCAGGAAGCCCATGGACCTTTTAACAATGTCTACGGCTAAAGCAATTTCTTTCACATGCCCACTTAGAAAAATGGGCAGTGTTTTGGGGTTTTCTTTTTGGGAAATATCTGTAGAAGCCCTAGAAACTGGGAACCTAGGGAGAAGGGGGAAGATTTGGTGATATAAGCACTGAGGACTGCCATTTGCTGGGAGTCTACTGCTGCCATAGGCATCATATCTAACGCAGTATTGGATCATCCAGCAGCCCTAGGAGCCCTTAGGGCCGTGGATGGGACAGGTAAATGGTCCACTGGCATCAACCAGATTGGAGGGAGACCAGGTGCAACTGCTTTGCATATCACTGCAAATATGCCCTTGCCGGGGAGCCCCCCAGCTTTTTTATTTTTGCTTTTCAAACTGGGATCTTACACATTCTTGAGCACCCTGTTTTCCTGTTTTATAAATGGGGAACTGAGTCTCCTGGAAATTAAGAAACTTGCTTTAGGTCACACAAGGAGTCCATATCAGAGACATGGGTGAACTCCAGCAGCTGGGCTGCAGACTTGAAGGCTGTTACCCCATCCAGTCTATTCCCTCGAAGAACCGAGGGGGCTTTGCACAAGACTACTCCCAGGAGGTCTAGGGCCCCCACCGCTCCTCCAAGCACAGTGGGGAATTGCTGGTTGAGGAAGTTATTCTGGGGCCCTCGGTCTCCCAGCCCCACCTCCTAGGGGTGTGAGCCTGCCCATCAGAAGAACAGGCATCACCCCTCGCTTCTTGGTCCAAGGGTGGGTAGAAGGCGGCTGCCTCCAGGCAGTGTGGCATCATTGAACAGACCCCCAGCCTTCCACGTGTCAGGCCCTGCCTGGTCCTGTGAGAGGCAAGGGAATGAGGAGGCATGGCTCTTGTCCTCATAGAACTTCCAAGTCGCTTGGGGAGGTGAATCTGCCATTCAGGAAACAGCTTCAAATTATGCAAGATGGTGATAACCCTGGGGAGACAAAGGAGCCAAGGACGGACAGCAGCCCTGAAAGCTTATTTCTCAGCTTAAAGATGCTTAAGAGTTTTCGCTTACCCATTTTCAGGATCATCGAGGCAGTGACATTGCCTTTTAGGAAGAAGTTTCCAGTGGAAGCAGTGGTTTGGGTTGCCTGTGGGCTGGGAGGGGCTCGTGAGAGGTGGTTTCCATGGGAATCAGCACCCATCTGCCAAGTGGCTGCTGTTCCAAAAGTTGGTTTCTGAGTGGAGGGGCTGCCTGGAACCTCAGAGCCATTTCCCATGGAAACAATGTTCTAAATGATGGGTGATGTTCCCACACAGGCCTATTTAATCTGACTGCAGTGGAGCTGAGATGGCATGGTGGCGGTGGTGGTTGGGGGGAGGAGGCTGGGAATGGGGAGCCTCAGAGCAGAGGAACCATGAGAAAATCTCTCTCTCTCTCTCTCTGTCTCTCTCTCTTTCTCTCTCACACACACACACACACACACGCACACGCACACACACAATGGGGCTAGAGAACAAAGATTTGAGCTCCTCTCAGCTGGGTACATTTCATACATTTTAATTTTATGCTTAGGGCAATTCTGCAAAATATGATTCTTTAACCCACCCCATCTTACAAATAAGAAACTGAGGCTGTGAACAGGAACATGCCCAAGATCATTCAACTGGTCACTAGGAGAGAATACAGCACAGAGAACTGGTGGGGAAACTTAAGGACAACCTTAGTTCCACCTTATACCACCCCCCGCTCAAAGAGGCCATCCATGACCCCTCAATGGTGAAGAACCAACATTCTATCTTTTTATTGAATGTTTTTATTCCTTAGGTAGTGGCTTAGCAATAAAAATAAACTAAAACAATAGTATTTAAATGATCTTCAGTGGGAAAAATTCTCACATATTAAATGGAGCAGCACCAGAAAATTTATTGAGTTATAAACATTCACATATTTGAAGCTAACATATGCTTGAGCTGACACAAATAAAATTTAATTATTTGTATATAAATCTTACTTTGAACAGTCACCTGGTTCACAATTTGCCATTAAAAAATTATTTCTTAAAATTTATTTTTATTCTCGATTTTAGAGAGGGGAAGAGAGGAAGAAAGAGAGGGAGAGAAACATCAATATGAAATAGAAACCGGTTGCCTTCCACAACATGCCCCAAATGGGGACCGAGCCTGCAACCTAGGCATGTGCCCTGAATGGGAATTGAACTGGAGACCTTTCAGTTTGTGGTATGATGCCCAACCCACTGAACCCACACCAGCCAGAGCATTAGTAAATTATTTTAATAAATTCAACTCATACAGATTTGTATAAACTCCCCTCAATTCTGTTTCCAAAGTATATCATTTTAAGCATTCCTGACATTGAACAAAGTGAAAATCAGTATGTTTAATGACACTACAATTTTTTCAAAACTATTTTTAAACAAAAATACGAGATAGTGATAAATTAATTCCCCTGTCTAAATATCCTAAATTTATAGTAAAAAGTCTATGATATCTATTATTAGCATTTTGATAACTAGGAAGGTGAATGAGAACATCCTGCTATAGGCAGATCTCAGAGATATACTGGAGATTTGGTGCCAGACCACCACAATAATGTGAGTGTCGCAAGAAAGCGAGTTGTAATAGTTTTGCCAGTGTAGGGCCTTGCCTTCAGTTGGTAAAAAACACATCTGTGGACTGCAATGAAACAGGATATGCCTGGCCCTGTCTGGGTAGCTCAGTTGGTTAGAGTGTCGTCCCGATATGCCAACATTGCAGGTTTGATCCACACTTAGGGCACATACAAGAAGCAACCAGTGAATGCTTAAATAAATGGAATAACAAATTGATGTTTCTCTGTCTCTCTCAAATCAGTAAATTGAAAAAATAAAAACATAGAACAAGGTATGCCTGTAGTAAACTATTTTTTTATGAAGCAGAACACAGGCCTTGGAATATTTTAACATCCTAACGTTAAAGCTATGACTCACTTATTGCCCATATTGTACCTTAGACTCTATTCTAATTTTAAAACTGTTTTAAATAAGTTTCTATTTTTCAATTACAGTTGACATGCAATATTATATTAGTTTCACCCCAGTGATTAAACATTATATAAGTTACTAAATGATCATCCCGATAAAATCCCATACCCATTTGACACTATACAAAGTTGTTAGAATATTATTGTGTATATTTCTTATGCTGTATTTTACATCCCCATGACTATTCTGTAACTACCAGTTTGTACTTCTAAATTTCTTCACCTTTTTCACCCAGTTTCTTAGCCCCTCTTGCATCTGGCAACCCCCAGAATGTTTTCTGTATCTATGAGTCTGTTTCTGTTCTGTTTGTTCATTTATTTTGTTATTTTTTAGATTCAATTGTTGATAGATATGTATTTATTGGCATTTTATTGTTTATATTTTTATCTTTTTTTTTCTTCTTCTTTTTCTTAAAGAAGATCCTTTAACAGTTCATGTAAAACTGGTTTGGTGCTGATGAACTCCTTAAGCCTTTTCTTGTCTGGGAAGCTTTTTATATATGCTTTGATTCTAAATGATAGTTTTGCTGAGTAGAATAATATTGGTTGTAGGTCATCGCTTTTTATCACTTTGAATGTTTCTTGCCACTCCCTTCTGGCCTCTAAAGTTTGTTGAGAAACCAGCTGACAGTTTTATGGGAGCTCCCTTGTAGGTAACTAACTGCTTTTCTCTTGCTGCTTTTAAGATTCTCTCTTTCGCCCTGGCTTCTATGGCTCAGTGGACTGAGTGCCGGCCTGTGAACCAAAGGGTCACTGGTTTGATTCCCAGTCAGGGCACATGCCTGGGTTGTGGGCCAGGTCATCAGTAGGAGGCATATGAGAGACAACCACACATTGATGCTTCTCTCTCTCCCTCCTTTCCTCTATCTCTAAAAATAAATAAATAAGTAAATAAATAAAATCATTTTTAAAAAAGATTCTCTCTTTGTCTTTAACTTTTGAATTTTAATTATGATGTATCTTGGTGTGGGCCTCTTTGGGTTTGTCTTATTTGGGACTGTCTGTGCTTCCTGGACTTAATGTCTATTTCTTTCATTAGGTTAGGGAAGTGTTCTGTCATTTTTTCGAACAGGTCTTTGATTTGTTGTTCTCGCTCATCTCCTTCCAGCATCCCCATGATGTGAATGTTGGTACACTTGAAGTTGTCCCAGAGGCTTGTTACACTACACTCACTTTCTTGGATTCTTTTTTTTTCTTTTTGTTGTTCTGATTGGATGGTTTTTTGCTTCCTTATATTCCAAATTTCTGATTTGATTCTCGGCTTCATCTACCTTACTGTTGATTCCCTAATGCTGGCTCTGTGGTGGGGGAGGGGCTCAGAAAAGGAAAAATGGCCTCTGCCAGCACTTTTGTCTGGCAGAAAGCTGCCCTCCAAGCTCTCACCCTCTTGCCAGACAATTCAGTTCCTCCCATATGTCCCTGGTTCCTTTCAAGCTGCTGGCCCAGTTCTGGGGCTCAAAGGTAGCAAGTCTGTGTAAGTCCATGTGGGGACACTTTAAGAGGAATATCTGAGACTCCACCACACTATAGTCTCACTCAGCCACAAACCCTGCTGGTTTCTACAGCCAGAAATTATGGGGACTTCTCTTCCTGGCACTGGAGCCCTGGGCTGAGGGGTCCTGGTATGGGTCTGGGACCCCTCACTCCTCAAGGGGGACCTCTGCAGCTGAGATATCCCTCCTGGTTTTTATCTGCCACAGGTGGGTGTGGGACCAGTACATTACACATCTCTACCCCTCCTACCGGACTCCATGTGACTTCTTCTTTAAGTCCTTAGCTCTCATGCAGCTAGATATCACATGGTTCTGAATGATGGTTGTTCTGTAGTTTAGTAGTAATTTTGATGTGGTTGTGGGAGGATTCAAGTACCACATTAACCTATGCTGCCATCTTGACTAGAAGTCAAGAATCAACATTCTACAATGATCCCCAAAGTGTTCTCTAATTGACAGCTGCGAATATAAGCATTTTGCTCCTTAACTACCAACCCACTTTTTATCTTATGGTGATCTTTGACATAGCCTGTGCTGACTTTTAAAAAATCTTTCTCTATGCCGCATGAGACCAGCCTGTTTCGTAGGAGTGTAGTGCATGCTCTTTGGCATTTTGACTGCCCTCCCCATTTACAAAGACATCATTTAGTCAGGGATTATTTTGGGAGAGGTTGAGGACTGGAAAAATATGCCCATCAGGAGAAGATCCAGCCAAGAGCCTTATGAATTGGGGAGTTTTCTGGACTCCTTCTCCTGTCCTGGCAACCCCTTATATTCTTCCCGGGCTCACAGTTGGTTCCAGAAAGGCCTTATTGGTGTGACTGGTTCACCTTCGTAGAGGAAGGGAGATAGTCCCAACGCCTCGCTGGGAGAGTTGCCCCTTAGTCCTCTGCATGGTGAGGCCAGTGCTGCAGCCAGGAGGTGGTCTGATGGTTGTTCAGAAGTGCCAGGGTTGAGCTTCTAGTTCCTTCAGTGAGTGGCTGCTCCATGCTGGTGCTGTGCCAGGCTTGTGCTACACACAGGGGCCAGATACAGTCCCTGCCCTTTTGTGCATAATAAATGTGTAGAAGATTTTAGGTGTGACATTGACCTCTGCACCAGCAGCTCTGGGTCTTGATCCCAGGGTACAGGAAGTTCCTCTTGGGGTAGTGTAATTCCAGGGCTCAGGCCTGACCTGTGAAGAGGTGTTTGCTCTTTCTGGGACCTCAGGGGTGTGGAGGAGACTCAGTATGACCAAAGGGCACACTGGAAGGACACAAAGTTGGTTGGAGGAGATAGTAGGGTATGAGAGGCTGCAACACAGGTGCCAACCAATGGAGAGGTCAGCAATGGCAGCCAATGGTAGCCAGTGACAACCTTGAGTGTCTAGTGAAGGAGCCCGGACTCGACCCATCAGCTGTGGACAGCACTAAAGAGTTTTTCACCACAAGGGATCCAGTCCAGTTTGGGTGTTAACTGTGCATTCCAACCCCGTTGCATTGAATTTGAATTGGGAGGGATCACTGAGCTGGCTCCCTGTGGTCTCTTGGGAACTCAACCCCCGAGTACTGGGCACTGTGGGAGAAGGGGGCCTTCATCTGACTGTTTTCTGCTGGCTGCCTTGCATGACAAGCAGAGGGCAGTTTTTAGCAAGTCCCCAGGTGATTCTGTTGTGGGTGGTCTGAGTGCTGACTCAAAGGTTCAGTTCATGTTCTCTATCATGTTTACTAGTGTATTTCTTATCCTGTTTTATTTTGAGAAGAAAATCAAGAGAAACAATTATCCTTCCCAATACCTTCCCACCCACTTTAAGTATATTTTGTTCACATTGCTGCCAACAGAGTGGAAGAGAACTTTAAAAACAGCCTCCTTGGGTAGCAGGGCAAGCGACTGAAAGCCAGTCAAGCAGCATTGTTCCATCTCAGACCCCTCCCTCACATACAGTGCCACAAAGCAGTGACGTGGGTTGCCCTGCCCTGGCAAACACCTAAGGCTTTGCCCCTCACAATGTACTAGGCATGACAAGACCAAAAAATATATATATATATTATATATATGTATACACACACACACATATATACATATGCCCAAATGAAAGAATAGATCAAAGCTCCAAAAATAGAACTAAGCAATGAGGAGATAGCCAACCTAACAGATGCAGAGTTCAAAACACTGGTAATCTGGATGCTCACAGAAATGGTTGAGTATGGTTGCAAAATGGAGGAAAAAGTGAAGGCTATGCAAAGTGAAATAAAGAAAAATACACAGGGAACCAACAGTGAAGGGAAGGAAACCGGGACTCAAATCAATGATTTGGAGCAGAAAGAAGAAATAAACAGTTGATCAGAACAGAATGAAAAAACAAGAATTCAAAAAAATGAGGAGGGGCTTAGGAACCTCTGGGACAACTTTAAATGCTCCAACATCTGAATCATAGGAGTGCCAGAAGGAGAAGAGAAGGGCAAGAGATTGAAAACTTATTTGAAAAAATAGTGAAGGAGAACTTCCCCAATCTGGCAAAGCAAATAAACTTCCAGGAAGTCCAGGAAGCTCAGAGAGTCCCAAAGAAGTTGGACCCAAGGAAGCACACACCAAGGCACATCATCATTGCATTACCCAAGATTAAAGATAAGGAGAGAATCTTAAAAGCAGAAGAGAAAAGGAGAGAGTTACCCACAAAGGAGTTCCCATAAGACTCAAGGCTGATTTCTCCAAAGAAACCTTCCAGGCAAGAAGGGGCTGGAAAGAAGTATTCAAAGTCATGAAAGGCAAGGGCCTACATCCAAGATTACTCTATCTGGCAAAGCTGTCATTTAGAATGGAAGGGCAGATAAAGTGCTTCCCAGGTAATGTAAAATTAGAGTTCATCATCAACAAGCCCTTATTACATGAAATGTTAAAGGGATTTATCTAAGGAAAAGATGATCAAAACTATAAACAGTAAAATGACAACAAACATGCAACTATCAACAACTGAACCTAAAAATATAAAAACAAAAACAAACTAAGCAAACAATCAGAACAGGAAAAGAATCACAGAAATGGAGATCACATGGAGGGTTATCAACAGGCATGGGGAGGGTGAAGAATGAGGGAAAAGGTACAGAAATAAGAAAAAGCATAACTGGTAGGCACAAAATGGACAAGGGGAGGTTAAGAATAGCATAGGAAAGGGAGACGCCAAAGAACTTCTGTGTACAGCCCATGGACATGAACTAAGAGGGGGAATGCTGGTGGAGGGGTGCAGGGTGGAGAGGAATAAATGGGAGGAAAAAAATGGGACAACTGTAGTAGCATAATCAATAAAATATATTTTAAAAAAGGAAAAAAACAGTTTCTTTCACAGACAAGCACGTTTGCCCTGGCCCAGTGTCATCATTCACCCCAAACCCGACAGCAGCTAAGGAGGGATAGGGAGGAGCTGACACCACTCTCCCCCAACATGAGAGGCAAAAGAAAGCGGTAGCTGGCTCCCTCCCACCTTTTACCCACATCTTTCTCCCTCCAGCTCCTCTGTGGCCCCTTGAACCACCATCTCTGTCATGTGGGAGAGCTCAGTGCACTGAAGCCCCAGCTTACTCCACCTTTGTAGGGAGACTAGGAACCAGGTGCTGGGGCTGCAGCTGGCCCCTGCGCCCTCTGTCCTACACCAATGGAGCTTAAATCCCCACTTGAAAGAAAGGGAGTCACATGTTTTAAGGTGGCCTGAACATTTGATTTTTTTGGGAACATTTTAATATTGTTAAGCTTTTCTGATATACATAACACAGGCTTCTTATAGAAAATAGAAAAATTGAGAAAGTGCCCTGAAATCTGCATTAGAGACAGTCATCTGCCAAACCTTTCTCTGCCTGAATCTACATCCAGCTGTGTAGGTTCACAGATGGATAGCTTCATGGACATGCAATCATATATACTTGATGTTTTGCGGCCTGTTTTTTAATACATAATATAAACTTTTTCTAGGTAAGTGAGAACCATCTTTTTAAAATCATTTATTTTTTAGTTACAGTTGACATACAATATTATGTTAACTTCAGGTGTACACCTCAGTGATTAGACATTACATGGCTTACTAAATGCTTATCCCAATAAGTCTCATACCCATCTGACACCATATATAGTTTCTTAGAATATTATTGACTATATTTCCTGTGCTGTACTTGCATAGAATTCCTTTGTGTGGATAACTTTTTCTTTAACTGACTCCTCCCAACATTTAAGTTATTTTCATATTTTTTCCTGATTCTTAACATCTTTTACACTTGCCTTCCTATCTCCTTAGAAAAAATTTTCACATGTTGGTATAGCTGCAAGAGAGGGTATATCCATCTGAAAGTTTGATATATTTACGCAAGTATAGTCTCAGTCCAGTATGGGCAGATATGCACTTTCACCCTTACTTCCCCACACTGCAGGGAAGGCCTAAATGTCAACATCAAGCTTCGGTAACTGCAAAAGATTTCACAATGACTCTTGCCTGGAGCCCCATGCAAATCAGTGTGGCCACATAACCCACATTTGCCTCTAACACCCTTTCTGTTGAAATGTAGACTTGAGTACTCTTTTAGAGCTGAAAATAACTATACAAAGCCAGCCCTTTAATCAGCTAGGTAAGGGAACCATGGCTCAGAGAGATCAGTGGCCTTCCCAGACCACAGTAATGCACACGGGACACCCAATCCAGTGCCCCCCACCCCAAGACAACTACCTCCTTGCACTTTACTGTGAGTCCTTAAGTTTCCCGGTCACACATACACCGTGTGTTTCCACCTCCCAGCTTGCACATGCACTGGGGAGGATCAGGCTTTCGCCCCTGCGGTTCAGGGTCAGTTCTCATGCTGCCCAGGAGTTGTTATTGCTTCTCCCTGGCAGGGCCCGCAGTTAGCAGCGTGGGTCCCTGGCAACAACCCTCGGATTGTTCTTTAGGTGACTCTCCCCTCCCCCCCACCAGTGTGTAACATTGGGTGATGTCACCGCCCTCCTTCTGGAGCCTGTGGGCCCCCCTCATTGGAGCAGGACCTGGCTTCCTTCTTTTTCCGAGTGCTCCTTCCGTGCTCCCTGCCTGCCTCTCCGTTTTGTCACTTTGTGACACTGTCTCCAAAGGTCACTCTGTACTTCTATTGCTGCTTCACAATCGTTCCTTATCTGTTAAAGCCCAATTATTCTTAGCATCCTGGCCCCATATTTCCAGCTCCCTCCTAGTCACCGTAACTCAAGGTTTCTCAGCTTTGACACTATTGACATTTTAGCATGGACAGTTCTTTGTGGTGGGGGCCCGCCCTGTGCCTTGTAGGATGTTCAGCAGCATTCCCGGCCTCTGCTGACTGGATGCCAGTAACACCCACTTGGTTTTCACAACCGAAAATATCTCCAGACGTTGCGAATATCCCAGGGTGGAGGGGAGAATTGCCCCTGGTCCAGAACCGTTGCCTTAGCTGGGCTCCATGTCATTAAAACATAACTGAGCCCCTGCTGCTCCCTTTTCCCCTCCCCAACTAGAACAGGGTCGGCTTAGATGCCATGAGATCCCAGCATGACTTTGTGCATAATGAAAGTCAAGGAGGCAGAGGGATAGGAGACAGGATCACAGAATTCTGAGATTTGGAAGAGACCCCCAGGACCCCGAGCTCAGATGTGCTAAGTTACCAGGACCTCCCTTCCCTTTAAGCAGAGGAATCTTCAAATCCTTCTTAGCACCATAGTCCAGTGGATCAGAGTTGATGTGAAAGGTGAACCTCCGTGCTATCCCTGCTCAGACTAACACCCTCGCGTTCACCTGTACGGGTACAGGGCAAAACTTAGTGGTAGGGAAGCTTCTTTGACGTGGCTTTTGGCTGCCCGTGTTGAAGATCACATGGCATCTAGTAGTGCTATGTGCTACTGGCCTCAAGGCTAGGCCTGGCACAAAGTTAGTATTCAGCAAATGATTGAATAAATCATTTTAATAGTGATTGGCTCTGGGTGGTGGGACCAGGCGTGACATTTTAATTTTCTTTTGCAGTTTTTTATTTTCAGAATTTTCTATACTTGGGGGTGGTTATTACTCTATGAAGAGGCAAGAAAAGCCATGAATGTTTCCCTGTAGGTCAAAGAGGAAAAGGTCCCTGCCTCATTCCATATGTCTTGCCTCCCCAGGTCTGACCCACCAGAAACATGGCAACCAGCGCCGTCCCCAGTGACAACCTCCCCACGTACAAGCTGGTGGTGGTGGGGGATGGGGGTGTGGGCAAGAGTGCCCTCACCATCCAGTTTTTCCAGAAGATCTTTGTGCCTGACTACGACCCCACCATCGAAGACTCCTACCTGAAACACACAGAGATTGACAATCAATGGGCCATCTTGGATGGTGAGACCTGGCTGGTAGCCCTGCAGGGGGCTGAGGCATTCCATGCAGAGGGTCAGGGAAGGTTGACAGGCTGCAGTGGGGCATGATGGTTTTCTGCATGTTGCCATTAGGAAGCAATTGGTATTATGAGACAGTTGGTACAAGGCCATGTATGGTTTCCAGGGTGAATTCAGAACAGCTTTGTGGAAACCAAAATGTGTATTTAACAAAGAGGCAGGGCTAGAATCATGGCAACTCAGTGATGTCATGTTTGTTATTTCTTGCTGATCAGAAGCCCTGATTAACATTCACAGATGTCTGTAGCTAATAAAAAAGAAAGGAGGGGAGGGATAAATTTCTTCATAAGCATAGTTTATTGGTAATAGTCCCTTGGTGGGGGGAAGAAACTTGCATCTGACATTGCGTTTCTAGTTTAGGCTGAATTGGTCTACATTAGCACAGCGGTCCGCAAGCGTGGGAGCCACGCCAGCAGCATCAGCATCCAGGGAACTTCCCAGAAATGAAAGCCCTCGAGTCCCACTGATTCAGAAATCCTGAGGGCGAGGCTCCGCTGTCTGTGTCTTAATAAGCCCCCCAGTTAATGCTGAATGAAATTAGAGAGCCAGTGCTCTAGATCCTTCCTGATTATTACTCTATACTCCGAGTCTCTCTCTTAAAGAGCCATTAATCACAGAAAGTTATCCTAGGAGGGAAGCTTTGAAAACCACTGGGATATAAGTCCTCTGTCAGATATGAGATCTGCAAATATTTTCTCCCCATCTATAGCTCGTTTTTCATTCTCTTAGCAGTGCCTGTCAAAGAACAGATTTTTAAATTTTCATTAAGTCCTCTCCATCGGCTGGTTCTTTTATGGGCCATGCTTTAGGTGTGGAATCTGAGAAATCGTCACCTAAACCAAGGTCACAAAAGTTTTCTCCTGCATTTGTTCTAGAAACTTAATGGTTTTAGGTTGATCATCTACCCTGAGTTAATATTTTATATGGTATGAGGTATGGCACAAAGTTCATTTTTTGGTATTCGACTATGCAGTGGTTCTAGCACTATTTGTTGAAAAGATTGTCCTTTCCTGACTTTGTACCTGCGATGAAAATTGTTCGTTCATGTATTCCATTTCTTTGATCTATATGTCTGTTTTAACACCAATGCCTTACAGTCTTGATTACTGTAGATTGATAATGAGTCTCGAAATCAGGTACTGTTAAATCTAAAACCTAGGTCCTTTGCATTTCCATACGAATTTTAGAATCAGTTAAATTCTAAAATTCTAGATTTTGATTGGCATTGTATTGAATCTATAGGTCAATTTGGGAGAATTGACATCATATCAATGTTGAGTTCCCTGCCCATGAGCACATTATCTTTCCCCATTTATTTAAGTCTTCATTAATTCTCTCACCAATTGTTTGGTAGTTTCGAGTGCACAGATCTTTTACATATTTTGTCAGACTTATACCTACATCTGTGTTATAAATGATTATATTTTTATTTCAGTTTTGAATTTTTATTGCTAGTATCGAGAAGACTACAGAATTTTGTATATTAATCTTATAACCTGCAACCTCACTAAACTCACTTATTCTAGCTTTTTTGTAGGCTCCATTGGATTTTCTGCATAGACGATCATTTCTATGAGTAAAGGCAGTTTTACTTCTTTCCAGTCTGGATCACTTACTTCTTTTTTTTTCTTGCCTTGTTTCACTGACTAAAGACATACTTGCCTTGTTCTTGATCTTAGAGAGAAAGCTTTTACTGTCTGCATTAAGTATGTTAGCTGTAGGATTTTTTTTTATAGATGCCTTTTATCATATTGAGAAAATTTCTTTTTATTCCTAGTTTGCTGAGTTTTTATCAGGAGTTGATGTTGGATTTTGTCAGATGCTTTTTCTATGTCTACTGAGATAATCATATGATTTTTCTTTTTTAGTTAATATGTCAAATTAACATTGCATCCCTGGGATAAACTTTATTTGGCCATGATGAATTGTATCTTTATGTTCTTGGCTTTGATCTGCTAAAATTTTGTTTAGAATTTTTGTGACTGTGTTCTTGAGAGATATTGGTCTATAGTTTTCTTGTAGTGTCGAATAATGGTGGCTTTATTGGATGACTGGGGAAGAATGCTCCCTTCAATTTTCTGGAGCAGTCTAAACAAAATTGGTATTATTCCTTTCTTAAATGTTTAGTAGAATTTACCGAAGAGGACATCTGGGCCTGAGTTTTTCTTTTTAGGAAGACTTTAAACTACAAATTCAATTTCTTTAATAGATACCGGGCTATTCAGATAATCCCTTTATGTTTTTTCAGTGAGCTTTGGTAGTTTGTGTCTCCAAATTTTGTTTAGTTCATCAAAGTTATCAAATTTATTGGCATAAATTTGTTCATAATATTCTCCTCTCTTTTTAAATCCTTACCTGAGGATATGTTTATTGATTTTAGAGAGAGGGGTGAGGGGAAAAAGCGAGTGAGAGAGAGAGAGACAGAGAGAGAGAAAGAGAAACATTGATCAGCTGACTCCCATTCCCACCGCAACTGGGGATTGAACCCAAAACCTAGGTATGTGCCCTGACTGGGGATCGAACCTACAACTTTTGTAGTAGGGGACAACACTCCAACTAACTGAGCCATCTGGCCAATTAGTATTCTTTTATTGTCCTTTGAATATCTGTAGAAACTGTAATGATGCTACTGCTGTCATTCCTGGTATCGGTAATTAGTGTCTTTCTTTCCTGATCTTACTGGCTAGAGATTTATTAATATCATTGATTTTCTCAAAGAACCAACTTTTGAGTCCATTGATTTTTCCTGTTTGGCTCCACCGATTTCCACTCTCATCTTTATTATTTCCTTTGTGTCTGCCTACTTTGGATTTAATTTGCTCTCTTTTCCTAACTTCTTAAAGTAGAAACTGATGTCATTGATTTGAACATTTATTTTTTTCCTAGGTATTCATTTGGTGTTATAAATCTCACCTAATTAACTGCTCATTTAGCTGTACCCCACAAAATGTAGTAAGTTAAGTTTTTATTTTCATTCAGTTCAAAATACTTTGTAATTGTCTTTTTGATTTTGTCTTAGACCCACTGGTTACTTAGCAATGTATTATTTAGTTCTCAGGTATTTACAAAATTTCCAGAGCTCTTTCTGTCATTTGTTTCTATTTTTATTTCATTGTATCAGAGAACGTACAGTATATTATTTGAATTCTTTAAAACTAACTGAGGCTTGTTTTATGGCCCAGGGTATGGTCTGTCTTGGTAAATGTTCCACGTGCACATGGAAAGAATACGTTTTCTGCTGTTATTGGACGAAGTATTTGATCAGTGTCAATTAGATCAAGTTGGTTGATAGTGTTGCCAAAGCCTTCTATATCCTTTTTGATTTTCTATCGAGCTGTGCTGTCAGTTACTGAGAGTGAGAGGTGTTGAATTTCAAAGTATTATTGTGAATTTGCCTATTTTTTCCTATCAGTTTTTGCTGCATGTATTTGGACACTGCTGTTAAGCGCATAAATATTTGAGACCGATGCATTCTCTTGATGAACTGACCTTTTTATTATTGCAAAATGATTGCCTTGATGCCGGGTTTTCCCTTCCCGCACTGTGGCCTGGAACTGCTCCAGGCCGTGAGCTGGGCATTTGTAGGTACCCTCGCCTCTTTTATATCTCACCGCTCAGGGTCACCATCCGATCTTGCCTGATGTTCAGTGCCTTGAAAACCATTGTTTTATATATTTTTGCCTGTGGTTTTGTGGGGGTTTTTTGGTTATTTCAGGTGAGAAGGTAAATCTGGTCCTTGTTTCTCCATCTTGAGCAGAACTAGACCAAATCCTCCCTTTAAAAAAAAATGAAACTTTGTGTATATACTAAAAATCACTTAATTTAAAAATTAAAAACATTTTTAAAGGATGAATATTATGCTATTTGAATTAGATCTTAATTTTACAAAGCACCATCCTTCATGGGCCTATCTGCAGGCCTGGAACTTTGAACAAGGTACCTGGTGATACCATATATGTTCCCACCTCAGGGACTTTACATTTGTTGTTCCCTCTGCCTAGGACATTCTGGCTGCAGAAATACATTATCACTTCGTCCAGGCCTCCACTCAAAGGTCACTTTATCTAAGAGGCCTTCCCTGAGCAAGCTGTTGACACCAATACCCACCCTACCGCTGTCATTTCTGTGCCCCTGCCTGACTCTTCCTGCTCGCCTTTTACTGTTGAACATATCTTTGTTTGGTACATTTATTTGTTTGCTTCAGATTTTGTCATTCCCCACTAAAATATAAATTTATGAGAACAGGGACTTTATTTTACTTACTGCTATGCCACGAGCATCTAGAATACTGCTTGGCTTATTGTAATTCCTCAGTAAATGTGGAATGAATGACTGAATGAGTCCTGAACAAAATACGTTCAGTCACGGGTTTGATATGCTAGCTGTATTATTTCTAACATATATTAAAATAAACATATATAACCATTAAAATAAAAAGCTTATAGCTCTGGCTAGGTATCTCAGTTGGTTAGAGCATCATCCCAATACACCAAAGTTACAGGTTCAATCCCTGGTCAGGACACATACAAGAAGCAACCAATGAATACATAAATAAGTGGAACAACAAATCAATGTTTCTTTCACTCTCAAATCAATTTTAAAAATTTTTTAAAAATAAATCTAAAAACTTTTATGAACTTTCTAAAATCATCTCATACATCACTCATTCAAATATATATGAGGTCTGTCCAGAAAAAGTCCAGCCATTGTTAATACAATGAGCACAATTTGCGTGACATCGATGTAACCTGGCAGCCAAGGAGAGTGGACTGGAATGGGCATGTGTGAGCAATGATGACTCATCAGTGGGGGCAGTAGATGCTGTTGAGTGAGCATGTGTCCTGTGTGGCCATCGCATTCAAAATGACTGAGCAAGTGGAGCAACGAATCTGCATCAAATTTTGCATTAAACTTGAATATTCCTCTGTGGAAACTATTTGATGATTCAGAAGACCGCAGCTATGGACAACTGGTAATTGGCAGCTTCATCACAACAACATGCCTGCTCATGTATCACGTCTCATGCAGAGTTTTTTGGTGAAACATCAAATCACCCAGGTGACTCAGCCCCCCTATAGCCCAGATATGGTATCCTGCAACCTTTGGCTTTTCCCAAAACTAAAATCACCTTTGAAAGGGAAGAGATTTCAGATTACAGATGATATTCAGGAAAATACAACAAGGCAGCTGATGACGACTGGAAGAACTATGTGAGGTCTCAGGTGGCTACTTTGAAGGGGACTGAGGTGTCATTGTCCTATATACAATGTTTCTTGTATCTTGTATCTTCTTCAATAAATGTCTCTATTTTTCCTATTACATGGCTGGGTACTTTATGGACAGACCTCATACTTTGGAATATACTGAATTAAAGGTATGTAAACAGGTTCCTTTACTATAGGACTTAACCTTCAATATACAAACATACATTGCAAGCCTATTGGTGGAATATATTGTCTTTCGTGTTTCCTAAAGGAACCATTTTCTGCCCATCATTCTAGGCTATTTCCACAGAAAACATTCTGAAAAACATTGCATACTGGATTTAAGAGAGTAACACCATGCCCGGTATACTTGGAGCTTGATAAATATTATTTTTCTCTACACCTACATAAACTTTTCACACTTTTTAAAAAGTACCATAGTATTATATTTACTTCTGAGGAAAAAAACCTTTCCTCAAGGGTGGTGTTGAGCAAGGTTTTGTAATAAGGTTTATAGCAGGAGCTCAGGGGGCAGGAAGCGCGGCCAGACACCGCTGTGTAAGCACGGACTTGGAGAACCTGTGTTCTGAAGCCCCGAGGCCCCCCTTAGGCGCCACACTTCCTATCGTGCCACCAGGGTCAGGCCTGACTTGAGGCATTGGCCACCCACGCCTGCCTCAGGAGCAAAGATGTGATTCCCACTCTCTTGTGTTACCATACTTCTCCCCTCTACTAGGTTTTCTATTAAGAATAGGAAGGGTTAAAACATTGCAACTAAATATTAATTAGTCCAGCATTTAAAAACATGCCCCATATTTTGGGAACTTTAATCAAAGGCTGATTGGTTAGGCTTGAGTATAATTCTGACCCCAAGGCTAAACCCAACTTCTGGCCAAGATGGAGGCTACACTTTGTCTCCTCACACAAAGGAAGGACAACAGCAAATTAAAAAACAAAAAATAACCAGAACTGCTAGAAAATCGAACCGTATGGAAGTCAGACAGCCAAGAAGTTAAAGCAGAAACATTCATCCAGGCTGGTAGGAGGGAAGGAGACAGGCAGCCAGGGTGGAGAGGACACGTGGCAAGGCTGCGGCTGGTGGACCGGGCGGTCCCACATTTGCATGTGGATAAACCAGGAGGAACAATTGGGGATCGAGAGACCGCACAACCCAGGGTTCCAGCGTGGGAAAAGAAAGCCTCAAAACCTCTACTGGTAAAAACCTGTGGGATTTGCGGTGGTGAGAGAAACTACCAGTCTCACAGAAGAGTTCGTCTGAGAGACCCACAGGGTCCTAGAATATACACAAATCCACCCACCCGGGAATCAGCACCAGAAGGGCCCAGTTGGCTTGTGGGTAGTGGGGGAAGTGACTGAGAGCTGGCCAAGAGCCAAGCAAGCAGCATCGTTCCCTCTCAGACCCCTCCCCCACATGCAGCCCCATGAGGCAGTGAGGTGGGTTACCCCGCCCTGGCAAATACCTAAGGCTCTGCCTCTCACAACATCATAGATGCACTAAGACAAAAAAAAAAAAAATGGCCCAAGTGGAAGAACAGATCAAAGCTCCAAAAATAGAACTAAGAAATGAAGAGATAGACAACCTAACAGATGCAGAGTTCAAAACACTGGTAATCTGGATGCTCACAGAGTTGGTGGAGCATGGTCATAAAAGGGAGGAAAAAGTGAAGGCTTTGCAAAGTGAAATAAAGCAAAATATACAGGGAACGGAAACCAGGACTCAAATCAATGATTTGGAGCAGAAAAAAGAAATAAACATTCACCCAGAACAGAATGAAGAAACGAGAATTCCAAAAAATGAGGAGAGGCTGAGGGACCTCTGGGACAACTTTAAACACTTCAACATCCAAATCATAGGGGTGTCAGAAGGAGAAGAGTAAGAAATTGAAAACTTATTTGAAAAAATAGTGAAGGAGAACTTCCCCAATCTGGCAAAGGAAATAAACTTCCAGGAAGTCCAGGAAGCTCAAAGAGTCCTAAAGAAGTTGGACCCAAGGAAGCACACACCAAGGCACATCATCATTACACTGCCCAAGATTAAAGATAAGGAGAGAATCTTAAGAGCAGGAAGAGAAAAGGAGAGAGTTACCCACAAAGGAGTTCCCATAAGACTCAAGGCTGATTTCTCCAAAGAAACCTTCCAGGCAAGAAAGAGCTGGAAAGAAGTATTCAAAGTCATGAAAGGCAAGGGCCTACATCCAAGATTACTCTATCTGGCAAAGCTATCATTTAGAATGGAAGGGCAGATAAAGTGCTTCCCAGGTAACGTAAAATTAGAGTTCATCATCAACAAGCCCTTATTACATGAAATGTTAAAGGGACTTATATAAGAAAAAGAAGATGGTCAAAAATATGAACAGTAGCCCTGGCTGGTGTGGCTGAGTGAATTGAGCACCAGCTTGTGAACCAAAGGGTCACCAGTTTGACTCCCAGGCAGGGTACATGCCTGGGTTGCTGGCCAGGTCCCCAGCAGGGGGTGTGCGAGAGGCAACCACACATGTTTCTCTCCCTCTTTCTCCCTTCTTGTCTGTCTAAAAATAAATAAATAAAATCTTTTAAAAAATATATGAACAGTGAAATGACAACAGACTTATAACTATCAACAACTGAACCTCAAAAAATTAAAACAAAAACAAACCAAGCAAGCAACTAGAACAAGAACAGAATCACAGAAATAGAGATCACATGGAGGTGTGATCAGCGGGGAGGGGGAAGGGAGGGAATGGGGGAAAAGGCACAGAGAATAAGAAGCATAAATGGTGGGCACAAAATAGACAGGGGGAGGTTAAGAATAGTGTAGGAAAGGGAGAAGCCAAAGAACTTATATGTACAACCCATGGACGTGAACTAAGGGGGAATGCTGGTGGGAGAGGGGGGTGCAGGGCGGAGGGGAAAAAAGTAAAATAAAAATAAATGAAAAAATAATAATAATTCTGATCCTTTCTGGGGTGGTTTGCAGCCTTGGGACGGATAGGACTTTCCATGGGCATCCAGAGCCCTGAGGTCTTGCTTCCCTGGAGGCCACACTGTGGGAGCGAGGGCGGGGGCGGCCATGCCTGGGATGCCTCCCAAGTGCTCTGAACTCTGGGGCTTCTCTTCTTCCAAGCTTAGAAAGAGCAAAAGCGGGGCAGCATGATAATGCTGATGATAGTGACAGTGATGGTGATGATGATGAGGGGGAGGATGATAATTACGATGACAATAATGATATTTATTGAGCAATTACTGTGTGCAAGGCCGGAGATAAGCACTTTCCACATCTCTTTCGGTCGGTACAAACACTACTGCAATAGCTTCTGATTTTATCTCCATTTGTAAATGGAGAAAATAAAGCACAGAGGTTCAAAGGGCTAGCGATGGTTTGAACTCCCCTTTGTCTCCTGCACTGTCCGTCTCCCACCTCCCACAGCTGACCCCCGTGCCTCTGGGAATGGGAGCTGAAATAGGGGGAGGGGGTGGGGGGAGCAAGGGGTGTGGCCTGCATATCAGGACCAACAGACACATTCATCTGCCCTTCTTCCTCCTTGGCCGAGGTCCTTCACAGGCCAGGGACTCCTGATGTGAATATCAGATCAGAGACTGATGAGCTTGATCAGGAAGCCTTCTCTGTGAGAATTACAAACCTGTTTCTGGTTTTCTTCCAAGGGGCCTCATCGCCATAGTCCTCCCAGAATCCGAGAGACAGGAGATGGCTGACTTCAGAGGCCAGCAGCCAGCCTCTCCAATGCCTGTGGGACCCCCAGGCTTTGGAGCAAATCCGCTCCGAGCTCTTTCGCACATGGGTTTGGGGCCTTTGTCTCACCTCTTGTTATTGAGGGCCCAACTCTGGGAGCACCCTCTCACAGTCAGGCCCCCGCCTCTGCTGTGGGGTTGCATCAGCTCCCCCTCTCCCAGCTCTCTGACCCTCTCTTCTGGGCTCTGACTTTGGACCCCGCTGCACCCTGGCCTTCAGCTGCGTGGCTCACTGTACCCCAGTTCTCAGGCTTCGTGAATCGGAAAGACCCAAGCCTTAGCAGAGTGCTGGAGGGGTTTGTGTGTGTGTCTGTGTCTATGTGGTAAAATATACATAACATAAAATTTACCCTCTTAGTTATTTTTAAGTGTGCAGTTCTGCAGCCTTAAATATACTCTCATTGTTCTGCAGCCCCGTCACCAGCCATCTCCGTAGCTTTTCCACCTTTCCCAACCAAAACTCCGTACCCGTTAAACAGTAACTCCCCAGCCTCCCTTCCCCAAACCCCTGGCCACCATCATGTAACTTCCGGTTTCTATGAACTTGACTATTCTAGGTGTTCTAGGTCTAAGTGGAATCAAAGTGTATCTGTCCTTTTGTGACAGGCTTATTTCACTTAGCACAATGTCATTAAGGTTCACCCATGTTTTCATATGTGCCAGAATTTCCTCCCATTTTAAGACCGAATGATATTCCATTGTATGTGTATACCACATTTTGTTTATCCATTTGTCCAGCATTGGACACTTGGGTTATTTCCACCCTTTGCCGATTGTGAATAGTGCCGCTCGAAACGTGGCTGTACAAATACCCGTTCCAGTGCCTGCCGTCAGTTGTTTTGTCCTGGAATCCTGTGTACCTATTTTTCCTCTTAGGTTGGGGCTGGGAGGTGCCTGAGCTCTGGGGTGTCAGTCCCCTCACTTTACACTGAAGAAACTGTGGTGCCTGTGGAGAAGGGACTTGCCTAGGGTCAGGCCTAGCTACAGACAGGGCCGGGCCTGGGGGCTCTTGACTCTGCCAAGCACGCCGCCATCCTGTCGTGCTGCCTCCTAAGCTGACCCCAGTCTCGGGCTTGCAGGGTAGGATGATGATCAGATCTTCTGCCTACTCATAATAAGGGCAGGTGTTTCTGGGCCTCTGCACTCATATGCCCCACCCCCAGCCCCACCCTCTGCGCAGCCAGCCTCTGGAACCTTTCATCTTCTTTCCATCCACAGAAAACAGTGGTGGGCCCAGAGTCTCCAGACACCAATCCCACCTAGGGGCTCTTGGGCCCAGCTCTATAGCCACTTGGTCCCCTATATCCTTGGGAGGGGCTCAGTCTTTGCAAAGAGCAAAAGCCCTGGCTCTTCTCTTGCACCCTCAGAAGCTGGGACGTTTCCACCCTGGCTTCTGCCCAAACCTCAGACACAAGTGCTGTTGTCTTCCCAGAGGGGCCTGGACCTGGCGTTCCCCCGTACACTGGAATCCACATTCCTTCTGGGGAGAGGAAAGGGAGGACGTTGGAAGGGCAGTGAGAGGAAAAGGAACATTCACTGAGAGTTTTTTTTCTGAGCCAGGGTTTTACATGGTGGGCTTCTGTGCTTGGCAGCCCGCAGGTCAGCTGCAGGGGTAGGTGCTTCTCCATGGCTCCAACCAGGAGTGGGGTGTATCCTCCCCTTTTCCTGCTCGCAGAGATGTGGAAGGAATTTTCCTCCTTTCTGCTGGCCTGAGAATAGGAAGTCCAGCTCCGCAGGCCCCTGCCTCCCCTTTTGTCCTGGTCCCATCAGCCATCGCTGCTTGGGCACTTCCGGGAATGTGGCGCTCGCCGATCTCCAAGGTGCCTAGGGCAGTGCTTGCAGGTGAAAGCCCTTCCTTACACGGTGGCCAGATCTGCCTCCCAAGCTGTCTTTCGCTGTTGCTCCCTCTGCCTTCACAGCAGTGTTAGCAGTTACCAGTGACCAGACTTTTCTGGAAGGCCAGACCTAGTGCTTAAGGGCTTTGCACTTATTATTTGATTTCTTCCTGGTAACAGTTCTGCTCAATTGGAGTGTACCACTTTGCAGGTGAGCACAGCTGCCCTTTAGCCAGTAGGCAACCGTACTACTGTACCAGTTGATAAAATGGCGAAATGCTTCTGTACCATTTACCATTGGAAAATTGCTGCCACCGCTGTTGCCCTGTGTCCCGAAGGGTCCCAGTGCCTGCCCAGCAGCCGTCAAGCCCCTGCAGGTGAGGGCAGTAATACTCAGGGTGGAACAGTAACATGTCCAAGGTCACATAGCTGATTAGAGCCCCATTTCCTCTGACCCCAAAGCCAAGGATCTTAATCTTCCTCTGTGCTCGCCTTAGCCCCACTAGGCAGCCTGGTTGCCGAGGGACCCTCTGTTAGCCAGTGACCTAGGGTCAGCTCAGCAAGGTCGAGTGCTGAAGGTGGAGTGCAGCAGCACCCCCTCCCCCAAAGTCACAGCACAGCCTGGGGTCGTTCCAAGCTTGCCAGTGCCCCATGCCCCAGGTGGTTTTCCTCTTACGCTGCTGACAAGCAGGTTCTGTACTGCTGCAGTTCATTTTGGGCTCTGCCCGCACTCCAGAATATCATGTGACCAGTTTGGGCTGAGTGCACCTGCCCAGTCGGTTTGAGATCTTACCTGTCTGCCCTTATGTTGGATGATGCGCCCAGCTGCTGGCCCCCCAGTTAAAGACAGGCAGGTGCCAGGAGCTCAGCAAGGCTCGGACCCAGGTAGGCTTGGGTTCAAATCCTACCTCTTCTGCTCTTGGGCTGTATGAACCTGATCTGGCCACTAACATTGCCCTGCCTCAGCTTCCTCACCTGTAAGATGCTGGTCTCCTAGAGTGGTCATGTGGTGGAAATGGGATTGTAGGTCAACACTGTCTCCCTGCGCCTCTCTACGCCCCTCCCCCCATCAGGCTGCCACCTGGCGCTGCATATTCCTGAGCTGCTGGTTACACAGATAAGACCCCCTGCTGACCTTTCCCTTCTTTCCTCTCTCCCCTCCCTTAGCGTGACATGGGGGGGGGGGTGTCCCATGCCCTCTAAGAATCCCCCAAAGCCACGATCCATCTCCCTGAAAGAATGTGCACCCACGCATGCAATTTGTCCACCAACTCGGGGTTCATGGTCCTCATGAAAACATACCCTAAGACCCCTCACCTCACTCCCTAGCCGCATCTGCAGGGGCAGGTGGTCAGCACTTCTCCCTTGACACCATCTGAAGTCAAGTGTTAGCAGGTTGCTGCCACCACCAGAAGGCATCTCTCCCTGGCATGAGGGAGCCAGCCACACCAGCCACTGGGTTTTAGCTCCTACCCTTCGAGAGTCCCAAGCGGCTTGGCTATCTATGCCCCGCCAGCACTTTGGAGAAGGAGAAAGAAGCTCTTTTTCTGGGAACAGCATATGATTGATGCAGCCAGCGCTTCTACCCGGCACCCGACCTACTCCATCCACGCCCTGACTCACAAAGGGGAGCGCAAGTTACAGTGATAATGAGTCTTCATCACTTTTGATGCTCGACTAGGTGGCATTACTTCACTGAAGTCTTTTCCCAGGAAGGACACAGGCGTCCCCACCTGACTCCCTGTAAGATGGACAGAATCCTCTGCCTCCCATGGAGGGCCTGTGGATTAGAGACACAGACAACAGTAGACATGGTCCTTGGAGGCATATTGCCTCTAGAAGTTATCATCCCTATTGTACTTCACCCTGAAGAGTGCGTTATAGAAGTTACGTCAGTTTTCAGTGATTTCCCTTAAAGCTGGCCGGGGCTGTTTGAACACAATAACCGCCTTTGGTATAGTATGCACATGATTTGCCCAGCCGTCCAGCAGGTACTTTTTGAGCTCTCTTTGGGTGCTGGAGCTTTCGGGGGACCCACCGTTTGGGGCTCCACCCCATGGTGGGGAGCTGAGCCAGGCCTGGAGGCACAGACTTGGGAGATCCAATGGCACACACAGGAAGAAGGCTTCAGCAGCAGAGGTCAGAGGCCGGGCCCTCAGGAGGGAAGGCAGACTGTGGCCGGCTGGAGGGCACTGGGGGAGCTGGGGGAGAGGCGCGCTCCTTGGAGGTCTTGGCTTGAGCAAAGGCTTGGAATCAGGATGCAGCCTGGCTGGTTCTGGGGGGCCACACCCACGCCCTCTGGTTGGAGAAAAAAAGGCTGAACCAGCTGCGGCAGCTGAGCCTTGGGGACACAGGAGTGCCCCCCTTCCCAGCATATGGCATTGGGCAGAGCCTCTTAACTCCCTGAGCCTCAGTTTCCTCATCTGAACTAGGGGGCAGTAATACCTTCTTTTCAAGGCCACGAGGAAGACTGGGAGGGTGTGTGTGTCAAAGCCCCTGGCACCGAGTTTGCTACCAGTAGGAGCCTGGTGGGTAGACCTGCTCTTCGCCAAAGAGCCTGGACTGTCCCCTGGGCTGCAGGCCAAGGGCAGATAGCCCAGACCTCATGCCAGGGTTTGCCTCCCTCTAGAAGCCCTTGGAGAAGGAGGGCAGTGGAGGAGGAAAGGGAGGGAGAGAGAGAAGGACAGAGAAGAGGGGGAGGGGGAGTGCTCCTCCTTGCCGGCCACCTGCCTGCCTGGGGCCCCATGCACCACACCAGCACATGGAGCTCGGCTTCTGAAATCCACAAGACCCAAGAGCAGCCCCGGGGTTTCACCTTAAACCTTCCTCAGCAACACTGCTGCCCCATCAACCTTCAGGCGGAGGACTGGGGCAGGCCAGACACAGGTGCACCATGCTGACCCTGTGTCTCCAGAATCTCTGTTACTCTCTTCTCTCTCCTTCCCCAGCCTGTCTGCCTCTCTGTCTCTCTCATACACACATGCACACTCACACTGGCAGAACACCTCTTCTCCTGCAGTGACTAATACTTTCTGTCTCAGAAGTCCTCCTACCTTCATGACAGCAGGCAGGGGGAATACAGGTGGAAACATAATTTCTTAAATGCATAGCTGCCCACTATCTTCAGCCTCCCCCAGGAAGTCTTGGAGGCAGAGCTGCTGACAAGGGGTCTGTGGCCAGGCATTTCCAGGTGTACATGTCGGGAGGGGACAAGGGATGGGACCTCACCCCAGACTAGGCCCAGCTCAGCCCCCACCTCCTCCTCCCTGGTTAAACCTGCCCTCCTGGGGCCCAAGGTTTGGAATTGCCAGGTGCCCTCAACTCTCTGCTCCCTGTTCGGCCCCCACCGCCATCCCCTGTGTTCTGGTCCTTGGTGTGCCCCATTCGTTCTTTTCTCTCCATCTCAATCACACCTGTCTGCCTCCAGGGCCTCCCTGCCTCCAGAACTATCCCCCTTTGGCTGCCAAACTCTGACTATATCTCTCCCCTCTCTGAACCTTCAGTAGCTCCCCAGTGCCCAGAGTTCAAACATATTAGTTTAGCATCCAAGGTCCCCAGCCTGTGGTGTCTCTGTCTCTTCTTTCTACCTCCTGTACCTCCTCCCAAATCTTTTACCCCAGCACCCTGGCCTCCTGGGAGCTCTCTGTCCCAGCCTCCAGACCCTCGCTCATGCTGTTTCTCTGCCTGGAAGACCTTTCCCCAGTCTACATCTTTTCATGTCAAATTCTGTTCTTCCTTAAAGGGCAGGATTAAATGTCCTCCAATTCTGTTCTTCCTTCAAGGGCAGGATTATTTATATCTCCTCTTTGCTAAAACCTTCCATTATCCTTTTAAGCTGAAGAGACTGCCCCTCCACCCTTCCCTAGATCTTTCACAGTATGTATCAATTTCTGTTTTACATTATTATTTTTTTTCAGTGCAACTGGTCTCTAAGTATCTTGATAGCCAGATGGATCTTAGTCTTTAACCATGCAAAGTATCATGCGGAGCGGTTAGGATAGAGTAAGTACTTAGAAAATAATTGGCACCCTGGCTGGTGTGGCTCAGTGGATTGAGTGCCAGACTGCAAACTGAAAAGTTGCTGGTTTGGTTCCTGGTCAGGGCACATGCCTGGGTTGCAGGCCAGGTCCCCAAGTTGGGGGCTTGCGAGAGGCAATGAATTGATGTTTCCCTCACACTTTGATGTTTCTCTCTCCCTCCCTTCCCCTCTCTCTAAAAATAAATAAATAAATGGGACTTCATCAAAATTAAAGACTTTTGTGTTTCAAAGGACACCATAATATGAAGATACAACCCACAGAATGGAAGGGAAAAAAAAAAACTGCCAACCGTCTGATAAGAAGAGACTTGTATCTAGTATATGTAAAGAACTTCGACTCAAAAATAAAGATGCAAAAGCCCAATTTAAAAATGGGCAAAGGATATGAATAAACATTTCTCCAGGAAATATGTACAAGTGGCCAACACGCACATGAAAAGATGTTCAACATCATTAGCCATCAGGGAAATGCAAATCAAAACCACCATGAGATACCAGTTCACACCCACTAGGATGACTGTAATCAAAAACAGATAACAAGTGCTAATGGGGGAGTGGAGAAATTGGAGCTCTCATAAATTGTAAAACAGTGCTGCCACTTTGGAAAATACTTCGTCAGTTCCTCAGAAGATTAAATATAGTTACCATATGACCAGCAAATCAACTCCCAGGCATATATCCAAAAAGAAATGAATGCTCACACAAAAACTTGTACACAAATATTCAAGAAGCAGCATGACCCATATTAGGGAAACAGTGGAAACAACTCAGACTCAACTGATGAATCAATAAATAAATGTCGTATATCCATGCCATGGAATGTTACTTAGTAATAAAAAAGAATAAAGTACTGATGATGCAACATGAATGAACCTTGAAAACACGAGGCTGAGTGAAAGAAACCAGTCACAAAAGACCACATACTGTACGATTTCATTTATGTAAATGTCCAGAGCAGGCAGTTCTAGAGAAAAAGTGTATGAGTAGTTGCCTAAGTTTTGGGGAGGTGGGGAGGAAGGCTGGTGTAAGGAGGAAATGGAGACTGCGTGCTAATGGGTACAAGGTTTATTTCTGGGGTGATAAATGTGTTCTAGAACCAATTGTGGTGAAGGCTGCACAACATTGTCAATTAAAAACCATTGTAGTGTTGTACAGTTTCAGAGATTTACTTATGAATTGTATCTCAGCGCAGTTGCTATTTTAAAAAGAGCTATGCCAGAACAAAAAGCTACAGGATGAATGTCGATATTGGCATGTACATTTAAAGAGGTGACATGAAAATTCCAAACCCTTAAATGAGCTTGCTTAAAATAAAAATAAATATAAATAAATAAATTTTTTTTTTTAATAAAAAGAAAATAATTACCAAATGGATGACTGAATGTACCTCTTACGGCCCCACAGGGCAGGTTGCGCCCACTCCCTAAAGTGGGCGGGCCTGGCCGTCCCTGCAGACCCATGTACCGTCTCTATCCATTTGTTAGGCTTTGCCGGGCTCTTACAGTGAGTTAGGAGGTTTCTATGTTTTCCATGCTCTGGAACAATTTGTAGATTAAAAGAATAGCTTTGTGCCATTCATGGGGTAGATTTTATTTCATCAGTTTCATTGATGATAACTGGCCTATTCAACTTTTATATATTTTTGAACCAATTTTGCTTATTTATGTCTTCTTAAATGATCCATTTCATCAGCAATCAAAATGTATTGCTATAAAACTGCATATAGTTCTCTCTCATTAGTAAAAATATATCTATACTAATAATCATTGGCCTTTCCCCATTCCAAATGTCTTTTCTTTTTTTTCCCTTGATAAGAATTGGTAGAGGCTTTTTTATTTTTATTGGTTCTTTCAAAGAATCAGCTTTTATTTTTAAAGATTTAATTTATTTTTTATTTTTAGAGAGAGGGGGAGGGAAAGAAGGAGAGAAACATCAATGTGTGATTGCCTCTCGCATGCCCCCTACTGGGGACCTGGCCCACAACCCCGGCCTGTGCCCTGACTGGGGAATAGAACCAGTGACCCTCTGGTTTGCAGGCTGACGCTCAATCCGCTGAGCTACCTCACCCAGGTCAAGAATCAGCTTTTTACTTGTATGTAGATATCAATACTTTTTCCTTTCTCCCATTTTCTTAATTTCCACGTTTAGTGATGATTTCTTATTTCTTTGGTTGTATTTATTTTTCCTGTTCTAGCCTCTTGATTTAAATGCTTAGTTAATTTTCAGTCTTTCTTGTTTTCAGAAGTGCATTTAAAGCTGTATTTTTCCCCTGAGTATCATTCTGGTGTGAGAGACACCAGAGGTTTTGTTCCTGTTTATTGTTGTTCATTTCTAATTTGGTTTTTCCTTTAACTGGAGAGTTCTAGAGTGGTATATCTTTTACAATGTTCAAGTGGATAGATTCTTTTATACTCATGTTTCTATTCATTTCAGATCTTATTACATTATAGGCAAAAGATGGTTTATATGATTTCTGCTCTCTGGAATTTGTCAGCATTTTTATTTGTAGCTTAACATATGGCTAATTTTTGTGATGATTTCATGTGTATTTAAAAATGCTTATTTCCTGTTTGAGTGTAAAGTTCTCTCTGTCTTGTCCAATTGTCTGTCTATCTCAAAGGGAAGCCTGTTCGATTCTCCCATAATGATTATAGAATTTGTCAGTTCCTGTTTTTAAAAATCAGATATATATGTTTATATGTGTGTGTATATGTATGCATGTGTACACACACACACACACACACACACACATATTTTAGCATTCTTAGATACTTAGATTTGTGATTTTGGCACTTCATAATTTTCCCATTATAAATACCCTGCTTTGTCCTGTTTATTGCTTCAGCTCTGAATTCTTTTTGTGGATGCATGTGGCAGGCATATTCTTTCATTTTTTTTATCTTCCTGTGTCATTTTGTCTTATATGTATCTTTGTAGTAGTAGACAAATGGGTTTTGTATTAATTATCTGCTTTTTTGAGGTATAATTGACATATAACATTATACTAGGTTCAGGTACACAATGTAATGAGTCAGTATCTATATATATTGCAAAATGATCCCCACAATAAATCTAGTTGACATCTGTCATTATACATACTAAGAAAAATTTTTTTCTTGTGATGAGAACTTCTAAGATCTGCTCTCTTAGCAACTTTTGAAGGTATAATACAGTATTTTTTTACTATAGTCACCATGCTGTAAATTATATCCACGGTTTATTTATTTTATAACTAGAAATTTGTATCTTTAAACCACCTTTATCCATTTTTCCCACCGCCCCCCTTCCTCTGACTCTCATCCCTACTTCTGTCAACCACCAGCTTGCTCTGTGTATCTATGAGCTCCCAATTTCAGCCTTGGAGATAATTTTCAATTTGACACCGAAAGCAAAGGCAACAAAA